>JAJPUD010007705.1:19199-43084 GCA_023553655.1 Myrmecobius fasciatus
CTCTCTCTCTCTCTCTCTCTCTCTCTCTCTCTCTCTCTCTCTCTCTCTCTCATACACACACACACACACACACACACACACACACAAACTGCCCCACACACCATGCTTCTGCAATTCCTGTGTCAATTTATATCTGAAACTTCAACATTTTGTATGATATTCTGTCTTTTAAGTTCAATTGACCACACATATCTGGTCATACTGATTCCTCCTTACCATATTTAGTAGGAAATGCAGCTTGTGAAAAAGTCTTTTTCCCCTAGCCTTCTTTTATATTACATGGTGAGGAATAATGTAAATCATTCCTCTAATATATCATAGATAACAGACTTACACAGAAAATGAAAAGGCTGGGGCACTCATGATTAGAATACAGATTAAAATACTCCAAACTATACATTAGTAAAGGATTTCTTTGGCTAAGAACAAGATAAAATACTTCATTTCAATCAAAAAGGGAAGAAGTGACTTTACTTATGGGAGTTCATTTTCAGCAAGCCCTGTGGTTACAAACACTAGAACTTAAGGGACATAAAAAGAGAGGGAAAGGAAGAGTGTGTGTGTGTGTGTGTGTGTGTGTGTGTGTATAAGTGCATAATTGGGGTTGAGAATGACAGTGGCTTCTTCTAAATGTCTGCAACTTGGAGATGCCCAATAGCTATTGAAAAGTCCATATTTGTTCATGTTCAATCATCTCTGCCATCTTCATCAACCTTAGTAAGTTCTCCATGTAGTCCCTTCATTCAAGTATACAGTGGTATGCTTAATATTCTCTAAGGTAGGCAGCAGTTTTATCTCCTATGTACTATCTCAAGCCTAGGGTATGAGTGTAATACAGAATTCAAGTTCATAGATTTAGAAATGGAGGGGACTATTAAAGTTATATAGTCTAATTTCATTTTGTAGGAAAGAGATCTCAGGAGGCTAACTTGTCAAAAGTCATACAGGTAATAAGAATTACAGGTGATATCAGAACTCATGTCCTTTATTACTAAAAGCAGTGTTTTTCTTCTATGGCATGACTTTATTATTATTAAAATTTACTGAATGGTTTAGATTTTATTGTCTGTCCTTCCTTCTTGAGGAGAACTATAACATCAGAGAGAAGAAGCCATGACATGCAAGTGAATTGGATTTAAGTGAAGAAGGTCTGTGCAAGATCATCTGCCTCACTTTCCCCTCCAGAGCCATCTAGGTCTAGTTGCCAACTATAGATCAAGACAACCGGAGATGGCCCTGTATGCAGTGGTAGTCCTTGGCCTTTGTAAGCTAAGATATTCAACAGATCTCAGTTTGACCGAGGCTGGATCCATTCAATGAATTAGGCTAGGTAGCAATTCAGGCAGATCTCCTCTTTCACCTAAAGTTTTAGTGACATTTCATATGCATTTTCTAAGTTGAGCTTTGCACCAACCCTATAAAGTAGTTGTGATATGTATATTATTAGTCCCATTTTGCAGATATGGAAGAAAATTTCATAGGAAATTGAGGCTTTCAAAAGATCATAAAGATAAAAATTATCAGTTGCTGGAGTTGAACTCATATTTTCCTAACTTCAAGTCAAGCAAATATAAGATAGATAGATACATAGATATACATATATATGTGTATGTATATATTAAAAATAAATCTGACAGTATGGTTCTGGATCTAGGAATTGAAAACATTATCTTTTGGGGGAAAGAAGAGATCATTTTAAGTATGTTTAAGCTGTGCCCTTGAGTTTTTCTTTTTGTTTAATATTCAGGGTAAACAATTGTAAAAAGTGAAACAATGATAACACTACCCCAAAGAGCCTACAACCTTGCCACATTTTCAGGTAAATAATTGTTATTTATTTTAGTCAAGACAATAGCTTTCATTGATGACTTGTGTTTCAAAATGCTGATATATGTGCAAATTCTTCACCAACTAGCACACAAAAGAGGAATGTCATTAGGCAAAGTAGGCAAAAGAAGTCTGTTTGGGTCTTGATTAACATGCATGACAACCAAATAAATTTCTTTTGATGTTACAGCTGAATATATTACTATTTCCTTAGATGTTACATTAGACCATACTATGCTGCTAAACTTTTAACCCCAGAATCAGTAAGCTAACTTTCAGAGACACTCACTGGTCATAGAATCATAGGCATTAAGGGCAGTAATGTTTAAATGAGATGGAAAGATAGGATGAAGACATGCAATAAAGACAATTAAAGACCAAACAGAGAAATTTATATTTGATCCTAACAAGTATAATCATCATGGTGTGTCATTGAGGTGAAAAAGAATAATCATAAAAGTCTAGTGGATTGAAGAACTGATTACTTAGTGTATTTGAAGGGACAACCACATATATTCCTGAAATCCTTTAACATAAAACCAGGAGTTGAAGTAGAGATGAATAATAATAATAAAAAAATAGGCACTAAGCTTATTGAGAAAAGAAGGATTTTTTTTGGTGGGGGGGGGCAGGAGATTGGTAGAAAATAGCTACCAATATCTAACTTGGGCCAAAAAATTCAGAAAGAATACATCTTAAAGAAGGAGAGATTGCTTAGTGATGTTAATTAAGGGAAAGTCTAGAGGTGGCAATAAGGAATAAGCTTGCCCTCTAGTTAATTGGATATATGGGACTTTTAATGTTAGAAAGGCTATCAGAAGTCATTTTGTTCAACTCATAAGTGCAAAATATTGAATTTCAAAACATACCTGACATGTCTATCTAACCCTTCTTCAAAGTCACCAAGTAAAGGGAGTCTTACCTACTTCCCAAGCAGTCAATCAGTCCCAGAACTCTAATTGAAAAGTTCATTCTTATACCAATCTTGAATATATTCCATTTTTCATCATTTACACATTATTCCTAACACTATCTTCTAGCATCAAACTAAATATGTCTAATCCCTTTTTCATGTTATTTCTTATCCATATGTTGTATTTACATATATTCATGTGTTGTTATACAAATGATGTAGTCATTCCAATCATGTCTGACTTTGTGACCCCATTTGGGATTTTCTGGCAAACATACTAGAATGGTTTCTAATTTTCTTCCCTAACTCACTTTAAAGATAAGGAAACAAGTACACAGAGTTCAGGGTCATACAGCTAGTATCTGAGGTCATATTTGAACTCAGGGAGATGTGTCTTCCTAACTCCAGTCCCTGAATTCCATCCACTGAGTCACCTAGAAGCTAACATGATAGTTTCTACATGACAGATCTTGAAATCATTGAAGCTAACTGTTGATACACTCTCTTAAACAGTGTTCTGACCCTTAGGGTGGACAATTTCTTCAGCTATTCTTACCATTGCATGAATTTGGCCCTTCCCTAACTTTGTTGCTATGGACATTACCTGACTTTCATGGGCATTTTTCAAGTTTAAACATAAAGGCATCTGTGATTAAAGTATTTTTATACTATTCTAATTTTAAAGTGCTATTTGCTTTTCTAAGTTTGTAGATATTCATTGTTGCTTCAAGCAATTTGCATCAACAAATAAAATATAAATGTTGTGTTTTTTTTTCCCTTCTCACTCTCATCAGTCAAGTAACTACAATTTTTTGTTTCTTATGGGGTGTACCAGCAAGTATTATTTATAAAAGACTGCATTCTTCTTATTTGTGATATAAGTAAATTAAAAATAAATTTAAAGTAAAATGACATAAGTAGAAAGTATAGATTGTAGGATTTTCTAAATGTATGTAGCAAAAGAACCATAGCATTTATATATAATCCAGACTTTTGCCACAATTAAAATGTACTGCATTATTTTTTCTTACATCTTTCAAAAATAAGTTTATTTTTTTCAAAATTATTTAAAGAATCACAGACATATTTTTACTTAGCCATATTAATTAAAGAAACCCAAAATATACTTAATATTCTGAGTTCTCAAAAAAAAATGGTAGGTAGACATGTCACCAAAGAAACAATGAGAATATTCACCTTTACTAGGATTATAGATCTAGAAACAAAAGAGACTTCATAGGTTATCTGCTCCAATTCCCTCATTTGACAAAAAAAGAAACTGATCCCTAAGGAAGTAGAATGAAATTTTCAAAGTCAGTTATAAGTGTCAGGAGTGGGATATGAACCAGGGTCCTCAAATTCTTGCTTCTATCATACCACAATGCATCTTGTCACACATTATTTCTTTGAATAGGCTGGAGATTATAAGTATGAAACAATGTGTAGACTTTTGTTAACTATTAATATGATGCTTACTTTTCCTAAAATATTTTTGTTTTTCTTTCTTTTTTATGTTTTCCTTATAAGAGATGACTCTCTAGGGTGGGGAGAAGGGAGGTATATATTTGGAAATGTAAATGAAAGAAAAAGAAAATATATCCTTTTTATTTGTAAGGTATAAAAGAAGAAAGGTAAGGGTATAAAAAAATTCCACCATTTGACTTAAAATATTTTGTTTTGTTTTGTATTTAATGGTAAAGACATAGGCAAACTTTTCACTAGATTTACCATTCCTTCCCTTTTAATGTTACCAAAATTAACTACTTTGTTTTCTTTTCCTTTATTATTTTCTTTTATTCTCTAAAATATTTGCTCAGATGTTCTTTACAATTTTGACTCTCTCAAATAACAGGATTTTGAATGTAGTTCCAAGATATTAACACATATGTCCTTGATCATTGCAAGAAAAAAAAGAATATCCAATGTACCAAGTTCATCATTTAGCTCTCTCTATGTATGTTTCTGTGTGTGTGTGTGTGTGTGTGTTAGTAAGAGACAGAAACACAGAGACACAGAGACACAGACACAGAGAGGCATAGTAAAAGGGATGGGGGAGAGTGGAAAAGAGAGAAGAGAGACAAGTAGAGACAGCAATAGACAGAGGTAGAATCATAAACAAAGAGGACCCTGAGATAGTGAAAGAGAGGTATAAACACAGAAAGACCAAAAGACAGAATCAGAGACAGAGAAAGAAATGTGTGAAGTAAGGGAATGGGAATAGAATTATTTGAATTGATGTATTTTCTAACATCTTTAAAAAGATATACTAATTGATTTTGTTTTGAAATTTTAATATTCTGTGCAATATTAAAATAAAAGCAAATATAATTTAGGTAGAAGTGTTTTCTTAAAATACTGAATATTCTACTACAACTATGTTCATAATTCTTGTTTTTAATTCTCAAAATTGAATGTGTTATAAGAATGAATAAAACACCTACTTGAGTCATTCAAATACAAATCATAGTCAAGTTCATACTGTGGTCCTTCAGTTACTGTGATCCCAAATATATCTGTATATCCTCCAACAATGCAAAACTCAGTCCATTCATAACTGCTTGTCCATGTTATTCTATAATAGAAAGGCATTACCAGTAGGCTTAATGAAGAAGGAAAGAAAAAACACAAATTAACCTCCTATTCTCTGGGTCCCCATTCTGCTTTTCCAATGAAGGCAGAATGGAAAAAGGGGATAGTAAGTATGCTAAGAAATATAACATATTACCATATTTTGTTGTTTAGTTATTTTTCGGTCATGTCTAATACTTTGTCACCTTTTTTTTTTTGGCAGAGATACTGGAGTGATTTGTTATTTTCTTCAGTTCATTTTACATATGAATAACTGAGGAAACAGGATTAAGTGACTTGTGCAGGGTCACACAGCTAGCAATTGTCTAAGGCTAGATTTGAACCCAGGTCCTCCTGAATCCAGGGGTGATACTTTATCCATTGGGCCTCTTAGCAGTCCTATATAACATATTTAAAGAGCCTAAAATTTTTTAACTGTTTTTGTTACTCTAAATATGATATATTGTCCACTCATGGATGAGTAAAATGACCTCCAGACAAACTAAGAAATTTTCATTAAAAAAATCAATTTGAATAATTGTCAAGCATTCATTTTACTATTTTTTTAAAAGTAAACTAATATATCCCTTTTTTCTGTGCAAACAATAACATTGGCAATTTTCTGACATTGTCCTCTGGGCTACAAAATATTGACATCATTCTTCTCTCATACAACAAAGCATGAACTGATAGCTTCCTTCTTCTCCTGTCCCTGAAGTAAACTTAAAAAGATTTTCCCCCTCCCTTGATTTTCTAAGACCTTTTCTACTAGCAACATTTGCAGAAACTGAAAACAAAAACATTTTTAAAAGTGGAAGTTCAAAAGTTTCACAAAGATTTTCATATCTAACATTGGTAATTCTATTAGTCATGTTGTATAGGAGGAGCCAGATTTTAATTTTCAGCAACAATATCTTCATCTTTGTTCTTCAGAGGTCCACCAAATTTTTCAATTATTTTAATGTCAGGACCACTTCTCTTGTATCACTTTTCTTTCCATATAGACAGACCCTTCTAATAATTTCCATTCTCTCCTTTCATTTATATATCTAAATGAAGTCCAGCACTACATATTTTCCTTTTAAGTTTTTTTCAGATGGTTTTAAGAGTAGATTCCCAGTGGGGATGATAAGGAAATGGGAAGAGAAAAAATATGAGGATGCTATTAATGAGATCTGTGCTTTGGTAGAAGTGACTAGATTTCTTATATCAGAATTACATGGAATTCTAGTCAATGAGGAATTAAAGTTGCTTTATACTTTTATCATTATCACTATTTTTTCTTGTTCAATTTTAATCCCATTAGAATCCCTTTAGAAACCAATCTGAGAAAAAAAAATCCCCTATTCTTTAGTGGCTTAATATTTAAGAAACAAAGCAAATGGCAATAAAACAGATAACTAAGACTTGGAGCAAGTATTATGGTGACTGAACTTTTACAACACAAATTCAGAGTACATGGTCCAATATGTGTTATTACTACAGAAACTCACTGAGAGCACATTATTTTTTTTTCTTCTATAAGCAGTGTAATATAATGAAAAGCATATACTAAATTTGGATTTAAAAGACCTGAGTTTGCATCTTTTTTTAGGCAGCTATGTGACCTTCTTCCAATTCCTTTTAATTCAACAGTACTTGATTTCTTCATTTTAAAGGAATTGGGGTAGGCTATCTCTAACATCCTTTCTAGGTCTAACAAGCTATACCTTTGAAAATCAAGGCAGTTCTGGAAAATCTGGAGCATATGGCAATTATAATACATGGAGTAGTATATATGTAAATCTGTAGGCTCAGCTATAATACCATTTGCTGTGCTCTATAGGTTACTGTTCTGCTATGTCCTGCTTCTATGTGTATATATATATATATATATATATATCTTTCTCTATGAGGCATCAAATTCTCTCTTCCTGAGTAAGATTGAACCCAACTCATTATATTCTCTCCCTCATAATGCAATACACAAAATTGATGAAAAATAAAGATTTCTTAATAATTATGACAAGGCTGACAGATTACTTAGAATAGCCATACTTTCATTTAGTGGGTTAGCCAAGAATGTAGCATCTTTTATTTAAAATTTGGTCAACATATTTTTCTGCCGAATAACCATATTTACATACATATGTATAAATCAATTATACATAAATGCATATATACTATATATACAGGTATGTTTTTTAAACACTACTTAGTAGTCACTTCATGTATAAAATATGAAAAAATACTTTACTGGGCAATAGTTTGTACAGTAACATAAAGACTAATTATGTGAGACTATTTCTAAATTATTTTGGGAAAGTACAGATCCTCCCTCACAAATTTTATGGGATTCTAAGCATATAGAAAGAATCAAATGATACATTATTATTTTTTCAGTGGCCTAACCATTAATCTTGAGGTGATTTTAGAATGATAATGATTTTGTACTATATAGTAGCATTTATTGGAGAGCACACTATAATAACATAACTTTTAGATATCAGACAGATAGATAGAGGTATATGGATATATTTTTCCTAGCATTCATATGTATAGTAGAAGATACAAAGAAACCTTTTAAATTGAAGACTATCTATCATAGTGGAAACAATTTCCATTTAAGCCCTTCTCCAATACCTCATTTAAAGTCTGTGTCAGTAGAGGAAAATCTTTGCTGTCATATATAGGTATAGGAGGAAAGTCACATTTTATGATATCAGATTAAGTATGAAAGATTATTCCTAGGATGGGCATGAAGAAACAAACAATTTGGGAGAATTAAAATGAAGTTCTATAGAAAATAACCTATATAAAAATTTCCTGTCTTTTTATAATGGAAATCAATGAAAAATAAGATTCACTTAAAGTCAGTCAGCAATGAAAATTTAAATATAAGTATTTTTTTTTAATTTATAGCTGATGTATACCTATATAAATGGCAACTATTCTCTCTTCCCCTTTTTCCACAGATGGAAGTACAGAACTTGTATTCAAATACAAGTACTATAGCTTACTATGTGATTTTTGAAAATTGCATAACATTTTTGGGATTCAATTTCCTAATTTGTAAAATGAAGGGATTAGAATAGGTGACCTCTAAGGTTCTTTCCAGCTTTAAATTTTTTATCTTATAAATGAAAGATCTTGGAAAAATATGTGGAATCAGAAGTAGAAGATGCAAAGAAGCCTTTGAAAATTAGGAATATCTATCATTAGTGGACATAATTTCCATGAAAACCCTTTTCCAAAATCTCATCTAAAGGTTAGATCAGTAGAGGTAAAGTTCTGATAGATTCTATAAAAGTAGAAATATTAGAAATGCAGACCTAACGATGATCATTGTACCTTTTGTCTGGATCAGCCCATTCAACTACTGAGAAGATATTTACCAGATTGATCATAATGAGTATTTGTTTTCTTTTTGTTGATGTTATTTTGTTTTGTTTATTGGCTAAATCAGCTTATGAAACAAAAAATACACATATATACATAGACATAGACATACCCAAAGTATTCTGTGGTCCTATAAACTACTTTCCCATAGTAGAGTTAAAAAAATAGAAAAGCAGAATATCTATTGATAGAAATGTAATTGTTCATCCTTTTGGTGTAGTATAGCTTAGCAAAATAAAGTTCCATCTAATAGATTTCCTACTAGAATCTAGTGTATATAAACTGTGCTAAAGGAATAACAGTACCTGACATTTACAAAGTACTTTAAAAACAGTTTTTTTTTTCTCATAACAAGTAGATAACATTACCACCTTACAAATAAGGGAACTGAAGCTCAGAGTAGCAAAATTGGTCATCCAGGAATACTTGGTTACTAAGTAATAAAGGGCTGGATAATGGAGGATTCTTAACCTGTTTTCTCATTCCAAGTCCATTTACGATATCTGCCTAGATTGAGAATTGATAGATTTAAGGAAAGTGGGTGATTTTAGAACATGGGCTACCTTGATGGATAAGGTAGACATGAGAGGATACTCTCAATGACACACAATGAAGACACCACGTCATGTGGAATGGGAGCTTTAAGAAATAGGGGAGAAGTTGGGGGGGAAAGACATAGGAAACCAACAAAATAATATGGCTTGGTAGCAATTTGTTCCCCAAAAAATCTATAATAATTTTGAAGTACCTAAAAATGTTCAAATTTACCTACAAGTTATAATTATGCAATTATGATAATTTGTTCCAGCCCAATGGAAATATGCAGTGCAAATGTGACCAATTCACATTATTCATATTAATCAGGAGCTATGTTTTTAAAATTTGCTTAGTTCTATCCCTTTACTTTAAGAAAGAAACTCCTTTTTTCCTCATCATTGTATTCCTGTTTTTTTTTTCTCTTTACTCCACATCTTCATTTTTCCTTCTCCTCCAACTTTTCATCCATCTGACACTGCATTGTCCATTACTCACAATAGAAAGTAGTATTAATAAACCTAGTGAGCTCCTAGTATCAAGCTAATCTGAATGATTCTTAACAGCTGTATTATTTAGCCCTAAAATTGTGTTTCTGGTTTGGCTCAGGAATGTAATCACAATTTCTTATATTGTTTCCATATACAAAATGGGTTCTAGCATTTAAACCCTCAAATTACAAATGGACTCTTAGAATATAAGGAAGTTGGTGACCACCCACATTTATGTAAGAAACTGAAGCAAAATAAAGTCGGGCACTTAGTGTCACAAATTATTGGAGTTCGGTGAAAAGTGAATTTAAGTGATTATTTTGGAAAATCCATTATCAGCATATCAGGAAGGATACCTATCACCAAGATTTCCTTCTGAACATATGCTTGATGTTCTGTGGAGGTGATTTCAGGATGCTTAAGCAGTATTGCATAACCTATCCTACTCTTGTAATGCTCTAAATTTCAATTCAGTTATAGAGTTAATGGAACTGTGAAACACCTGTGTGCCCTCAGGAAGGAATTTCTGCAAAGGGAAGGTCTTATGTCAAATCTTTCCAATGCATCCCATACATAATTTTTAAGCAGTTTTTTTTTTTAAAGAAACTTAACTCTTCAGGAATTTTTCTTCCTGCTTATGAGAGGGAATTTCATACATAAAAGCTTACTAAAGTGAGATGTGAATATACTGCCAGAGGGTTGTTTTGAAGGGGTTTTATTTTGGAGGAAAATAATACTAAGTATGTTCTCAAATTCTGGAGGGGAAATGATAATTCCATTGTGTAAATGATAAACTTCCAACATTCCTCTATTAAATGTTTCCACTGTTTTTCCATAACTCTGATTTTTACTCTTATGATGTTTGATCTATTTTGGTTAGCTTTTGTTTCCAACAAACTAAGCATAACTGACTAGCAGAAGTTCCATGAGCAAAGTTATTTTTTAAAATTAGTTTTTTGATTTATTTTTTGATTTTTAATTTGTTAAACATATCTCTTTTGCTGTTTTGATCATAAAGCCTTCATTTTATTTTTGTGTTATTTTAAAAGTTTATATACACATATTGAAATTTTGAAGCAATTAGTCATGAAATTCAAATGAACCATGAAACACTTTAAAAAATCAATGTTATTCATTCAAAACTTGATACAGTAATCTTTTAAATTATTTAATGAACCTTCATAAGCAATTTTACTAAGAAGAAGTGACAGGCAACTGTAAGAAAAATAAATTATACTTCTATCTTAAAATATACACATTATCCATTTAATATGCTACTTTGATCCTATCTGATATTATTTAAAAGTAATTTTCCATTTACTTTCATTCATTTTCAAAATATTCATGAAATATGGAGGATAACTTTTGTTGTTTCATTTCCCATTCACTCACTCAAAACATGGTAAATGAATTTTATGAAGTACTTGCTAATTTTCTTAGCTATGGATGTATTGTAAACTTTTAAACAATCAATTAAATTATTTTTATTATTTTCCAGGGAGGAGCAGAACATAACATTCCAGTTGTAATATCAAAAATTTCCAAAGAACAAAGAGGTATGTGTTAATCTAACAGTAACTCTAATTACTTTCTAAGTAGCTTTTATAGCATGTTTTTTTTAATCAAAATTAAATGTCTTTTTCATAAGAATATTCAAAAAAGTTATAAATAACAATAAATAAGCTCTTTTTCCATGCCCCTAAGTTACTGTACATACTTAGATCTTTTCTTTTCCCACTATCAACAAAACTTTTTTGAACAAATTCTAGCTTCATTAAAGTGTCAAGTGCCTTCTTATATTTTTCTGGCAATTCAAGGAAGCATCATCAAATATTTGTTCCTTTCCCAGCATCACTTTATATTAGAGACTTTCTCTTCTCCCCTCATTTGCAAATTCATTGGAAAATATGCTTTTTATTTTATTCAGCATTCATTTAAATGAGGACCAGCTGGAGATGGTATAAAGAAAGAAATGCTGATCAGCAAACCACTTGAGGAAAAAATGCATTTTTATAATAGTAGCTCAAATTTATATGGTGTTTTCAGTTTTGCAAAGCATTATATATATGTATATATATATATATATATATATATATATATATATATATATAAAAATCTCATTTGATACTCACTAAATTGTTAAATAATTATTGTTATTGTCTATATTCTATAGATGGGGAAACTGAGACTCAAAGAGCTTAAGATATTTTTCTTGGTTTCTTTCACAGTTAGTAAAAGCTTGAGGCAGGATTCAAACTCAGCACTTCCCAAATCCATTTACAAAATTCTAATATATCATTTCACTGAAATAAAGCAAAGATCTAAAACTGGAAGAGATCTCAGAGGCCATTTAATATAGATATTTGGTTCACAAAGAAACTTAGATACAGAAAGATTAAATGATTTCTCCAGTGTCACATAAGTAGTAATGAGTTAGAATTTGAACTTATATCCACTGAATTCAGGATGAGTCCTCCGTCCATTGTATTTGCATTTTATTTTACTTTTCCTCTTGTCCCATTATCTTGTGAGCATACAGAAATTCTATACTTGTGTCTTGCCTTTGCTTCTTCTTTGAAAATCAATTCCTTAATTTTCTTCCTTTCTTCCATCCTTCCTTTTGATGGCATACAAAAAGACAGCTAATGATAAGTGTCTCTTTAGACTTAATTTTTATTAGATCTAGAAGGAACCATACAAATCAATTTGTCCAAAAACCCTATTTAGTAGATGAATTATATTAAATCCTTACTGGGCAAGGTTTTTGTTTTTGTTTTTTGTTTTATTTTGTTTTGTTTTGTTTTGTTTTATGTTGTTTTTCCCCTAGTTTATAAAGAAGCACATAGTTACAAACCAGCAAAGGCAAGACTGGAATCTATGTCTTTTGACTCCAAGTTCAAACTTTTTCCCACTATATAACATCTACTCCTGTTTTAGTTATATTAATAGAGCATTTAGAGTTTCCAAGAGCTTTCACATGTTTTGTTTCATTCATTAAATATATATATACATATATATATATACACATATATATTTTATTTACAGAATCTATTTTTGAAAAGGAACACTAGATCATCTAATCTGACTAATGCTAGGATTTCAATGTCTTCTAAAATATGACCATCCAGACATCTCTTGGAGAGTTTCAGTGATGGGGTACTCTCAACAAGATGAATAAAACCAATCCATTTTGGCAGCTGATTTTGAATATATGAAACTCACATTAACCTTCTTAATCATGACACCTAAGTATTGTTTATTTTTCAAATCAAAGTTCAGATATTATATATTTAGGCATACTTTGGAGCTACTTTGCCCACTTAGATTGAAAATCAATGAAATTAAGTGATGTTTAAATAGAAATATTGAGACTAGTTCTCTAGTTAGTGCGTTTGAAACATGAGTTTCACAAATCTGCATGCACAAGACCTCTTAATAATTACAAAAGAGACTGAGACCGTGACTTCTCCATCAAAAGGGAACTATCAAAGAATCATTTTCTATTTTCATGACTTCATAAGTCTATTGTAATACTATGCCCTGCTGAAGTAGGAGATACATAAATATCTATATAGTTATTTGGAAAGATATTTTCCAAGTGCATATTTAATTAGAAAAGTTTCATTCAATTTCATTAGGATTATGTTGAATCCATTATATTTGGCATTCATTGTGATCCTATAGAAAGAATATTAGATTTGAAGTCAAAGGATTTAGTTTTGAAACTTGCTATGCCATTTACTACCTATGTGACCTCTTGCAAGTACTACTATATTTCTATTCCTTAGTTTCCTCGTTTATTAACAAAAATCAGGATGGGATTACATGAACTCTGAATTTTGACTTGTTTTGTGTTCTAGCACTAGATGTATAATGCAATTGTCAAAACTTTAATCCATCAAGGCAAAAATGAAGGAATAATTTATTTTTTTCTATTTGTAGCTGAACTTTCAGGACTGCTCTTTATAGGGGATGCCATTCTTCAGGTATGTAAACATAATATGTGTATATTTTGGCCTAGTTTCTCCTTAAAAGAAAAAGACAAACTCACTTTACAAGATGCAGACCAGTATTTTTTTCCTTTGCAGATTAATGGAATTAATGTGAGAAAATGCAGGCATGAAGAAGTGGTAAGCTTGCTTTTATGTTTTCTTAATGAAGTAGCATTTGTGTAAACAGGTGTTTGATACACTACTGAAGAAAGCCTCTTTGTGTTCAGAATAGGATGTGGTTTTGTCTAACATCTTGGCCAAACATCTATTTTGCAAGTACATATTTCTTGATTTTGTCCCCCACCTTATTACACCCAACCTCAAATGAGGTATTTGGCTAGATTTTTCGAATGAATCTTTGGAATTATGTTACAAACATTTACTTCATTTTTCTTGCATTCATTAACAACCATTATTTACCTCTTGCTAAATGATAGAGCTGCTCTTCAGCAACTGATATTTATGGAGTGACCAAAGGGACTGACAGATACTGAGATTGTCACTAACATATGAAGAAGTTTGGAGTTTTGTAAAGGGTCACAGATAGTGGGGGGACTCTGGATGAGGTATAAAACCCTTCAGTCCAGAGGGAACCTGCTGACAATATCTGGTTTGGCTCCCCATCCCCCTTAAGGGCTCTCAACCTTCCTGTGAAGTCAAGGGGCAGTGACAAACTGTGTAGTAATTGAAGCAGAGTGATATCCAGTGGCAGAGAGTTATCTACACACAATAGCAAGCTGTTTATGTGTTTCTTCATGTACAGTACATAGTTAAGTGCATGTGCAGAATTGCTATAGTTATATGAGGGTATTAGAGTATATAAAGCTGAGAGAATTTGGACTCCCCATTTGACCATCTATGCGGTTCCCTGCCTCATCACTCCTCTTCTAAGACCAAGAATTCAGGCTGGTACCAAGGTCCTCTAGAGAGCTAGTCTGGACACAGCAGAGTTTGTTTGTTTGTTTTTGTTTTTGTTTTGTTTTGTTTTTGTTTGTTTGTTGTTTTTTTTGTTTTGTTTTTTATTGCTTGTTGTTGGTGGGTTTTTTTTTTCTTTTTTTTTCCCCTCCAGGGGAGAGGAAGACACAGTCTCTGCTATCAAAACTTTGTAAACAAAAAATGAGACAAAATAGACAAATGTTAAACATATCTTCTCCATCTCACTCTCTATACATTTTTATAAGAATGTAGCATAACCCCTCATGATTTTGATAAAATCTGATCATTACTATTAGAAAGCAAAATGAAGTAAGTAAATTTGGAAGTTAAATAACCCCCCCAAGTTTCTAATAATGATAAATTTGGTATTAGATAAGTACATGGGGAGACAGGGTCATTAGGATCCATACATTTTGTCTGGTGACATAGATTGGTAAAAGAGGCAGAAGCATGGTTGAAATGTTGTAAAGGATGGGTTCAGGGGTTCAGTTATCCAAGATGAGAGCTGTATAATGGTCATGTTGAGCACTCAGAGAAATGATCTCAGGTCATGCCATCCAAGATTTTTCCCAACAGCAAATTCACATCAAAAAGCATTTGAGAAATGTGGGTAAAACTGTCTACTCATCTCCAAGTTAATTCTCATATTTTAATGATAATATGAGAATGTTAAATAGAAGATTAAATATTAAAAATAACATTATGTATTGTTTATATTATTATCTATTAAGAAATCAGTACTTTAGATAAATTACATGAATGTAATATTTCTATCAGAAACTTTAGGCTTAGGTAGATTTTAAGGATTTTCTTCATTGATCTTGGTTCACATGAAAATCAGAAAATATTCCTGGTACCTGTTGATTTCCAGAGAGAAAATTCTTATATTGTCTAGAGTTTATGTAAGAAAATTATATTAAAAGAAGAAGAAAACACAAATAAGTCCTTATTAGTTTCAATAAATCTGTGAAAACTCCTATGTTGCTCAAGCACATCTGTAAATCCGCAGTCACTTAGAGTTCTGAACATTTAGGCTTTTCTCAAACTATATGGTTTCACAACAAATAGTTTCGATGGTGCCTGTACTTGTCATTTATGCTCATCTTACTGTACTCTATTAGGACTTCTTCAGAAGTTCATTTTTGCCCAAAAGACTTAATCAGGGAACTCCCCTCAACTCCCTTCTACTCCCTTCCCATAAATTCTTTGATGGGGCAAAATTTGCTCCATCTTTGGGTGACAGATTTTGGTTTTGGTTTTTCCTCCTAAGAAAAATATCTTTCTCTCTTTGTTAGGAAATACAATTATTCCCTGAGTCTTATCACAATTAGGGGTATGCTGGAGTGGAACCTATTTGCCAGTATATTGCTAAATTTTCAGTGTAAGCATTTACAACTTGGAAATCTTCAAGTACTGCTTACCAAGACTTGATTCATTATTATTTCTTTTTTCTGGACCTAAGACTGTGATAGAGGCAGGGAAAAGTGGTTGAACCATAAAAGTATTTTTCAGTTTGGAGGAGATTTAGTTGTTAAAAACTTAATAATATACCCATGATTGTCTTCAACAATTCCACATCACACCTAGTATAAGTCTTATGAGATTACATGATCCATGTCTGCAGGACACTTCAGACATCATGGGACCATGAAATTATACATAGTCTTAGAGCTGAAATTCATCTTGGAAATCACCTTATTTAATACACAATGAAATTGAAATTGAGAGAAGTGTATAACAAACCTATGGTTTCAGATTTAGTAAGTGTGACACCTAGAATTTGAATCCAAGTTCTCCAATTTCATAAACATATTCAATTCAGAACTATTCCTTTTACAACATCAAGTCCAAATAGGATAATTTTGATGGAAGACATAAAAGTATACACAGTGCTTAGATCCTTCCTCCCTACTCAGTTAAAGACAGTTGAAAAACAGAATAAGTTTTTGGCAATTATCTCTCTCTTATTCCTTTTTAGGTTCTTCTTTTTCTTGTCAGCTTCTGAGCATACCACACTTTTTGACAATGTCTCCTCTTTTTCTTCTTTCAGAAGAGTCCTTATTATATCTCCAAGTTAAAATATGTTGAACACAAAAATTAATGTGCTCTAACACATGAAAGTAGTAAAGACAGCCTTTTCCTCTAGAGTACTGAATCTGGAGACTTGTACTCAACTCCTGTTTTTGATGCATTTTATCTGTGTGACTTTCTAAAGTCACATAATTTCCTTGCTCAGAGTTTCCTCTTCAATAAAACAAGAACACTGGAATAGATAATCTCCAAAGCCTCTTCCCATTCTGTATTCATGTTGCTATTATAATTCCCCAGATGGAATATCCCCACTTTTTTTTTTTTTCAGGATCCCAATTGCTCTCCTCCCTCATTAAATCTCTTTGGAACCTGAGTGGGAGTATTTATAACTTCTAAGACTGTCAGAAATCTCTGCTAGTTATTGATTTAGCCATAAGTGGATTAAGTCATACCCTCAGGCCTAAGAGGTTAAAGCTTCCTGCTGATTCTTTATTTGCGTATATGAAAGGACCAGGTGATACATGCTGGGGTTTAGCCTAGCTCAGTGAAGCTAGGAATGGAAAGATGTAGAGAATGCTGCCATGTAAATTCAGTTAAAAGGATTGCTTTTGCTAGTAGATAGGATTATAGTAGGGAAAAACAAAAACATTGAATCTGGAGTCATAGGGCCTGTGTATGAAAACTCTTTATTCCTTTGTTGCCTTTTTACTTTTTGTGAAGGTGGGATAGTAATTTAACCTCTATGGATGTCAGTTTCTTTACTTTAAAATGACTAGGTGGGAACTGAATAGAGTGCTGGGCCTGGAATCATGAAGATTCATCATGAACTGGAGAGGAAAATAGCAAGCCATTCCATTATTTTTGCCAAGAAAACCCCAAATGAGTTCACAAAGAATTAGGTATGACTTAAAAGTGACTGAACAATCACAAGTAGAAAGAGGAAAAGAAAAGATAGCTAGGTGCTTCCTAGGACTGAGCACTGGCCCTGGAGTCAAGAAGGCCTTTAGTTCATATGTAGCAGGAGTTATTTACTAACTTTGTGACCCTGGACAAATAACTTAATTTGTTTTTGCCTTAATCCACTGGAGAAGGAAATGGCAAATCATTTAAGTATTTTTGCTAAGAAAACCCCATGGACAGTACAAAGTCACAAAGAATCAAACAGTCCAAAATGACTGAACAACAAAATGAGAAGGTTGGCTAGATAGCATCAGAGATTCCTTCTCGCTCCAAAATGAAAGTTTAGATATTAAATGGAAGATCATGTTGAAGAATATAAACATTCATTTATATTGATTATAATCCAGTGGAAAAAATTAGGAATTTCTAGTTATGTAAAATACTGGGAAGAATTCATTACCCTTGTGTGGGATAAAAATACAATTCCGGATTCAAAATCATTACTCAGAGATCTCTCAAAGTGAAGATTAGAAATTAATTTGAATTTCAAGAAATTCTCCAAGACAGTCATTCTCCTCCAGGCCTCTCCAAGGAGAGGAAGGAATGCCATTCCCCCCTCTCACCTGAGCCCACACTTATAGAGAGAGAGAGGGAAACCCACTCCCAGGATCTGCCAATCTCCAGAACAAAGCACTTCCTGACCAGTCAAAGGCCAGAAGATATCAAGCAGACCCTTTTCAAATCAGTAAATAGCAAATAGGTTCTGGTCTGCCTTTGATGTTCTAAAAAGCCACAATTTATCTCCCTGCAATAGGATCCCCAGTGAAAAACCCCATCAATCTCTCACAATCATTATTCTGAGAAGTCCTCAGTTTCCCATCTCATTCACTCTCAAAGGGTAAACTCCTTGAGAATTTAATAAAAGAAGACCCTTTTTTGGGGGGGGGATTCTACTCTAATCTATTTGTATAAGAATATCACCTTTTAAGAAAACTACTCTTATCTCTAGTAAGTTGAAGTACTTACTAGAAAAAAATATACATAGTCAAACATTAATCTTTTACACATACTCTATAAACTGATATAATCTTAGCATTACATTCTAATTAAGACCATTAAATTAAATTTAATAATGATAATAAAATTTTTAAAAATCAATTATCACTTTTCTTAACAGACTCATTTCATCAATGTATGATGTAAGAAATCCTCTCTATTAATGAAGAATAGTATGCACTATTTAATTATGGTCTGAGAAAGAGAATTACCTAGGGTGAAGTTACTTTGAGAACAGTCTGTTTTATATGACAATTTGTGAACCCATTTGAGGTTTTCTTGGCAAAGCTAGAGGAATGATGTGTCATTTTCTTCTCCAGTTTATTTTATGGATGAGGTAATTGAGGCAGAGTTAAGTGATTTACCCAGTGTCACATAGCTAGGAAGTGTCTGAAATCAGATTTGAACTCAGGAAAGTAGGTCTTCCTGATTCCAAGCCTGTATTTTATCTGCTGTGTCTTGCTGCCCTTGAAGCTTGGTAAGTCTTCTTGATTCCCAATGCAAGCGTTCTAGCCACTGTGTTGCCTCTTTATCAATTCTCAGGAAAAATATAGGGAAATCTTCCTTTTGCATATATAAATAAGAGAAATGAAATTCACATGGCCAACCAAACTTTGATTCCTGTTTTTGTTTATATGTAAATTTTTAATAGAACCATATAAGTTTTTGTTTTTGTTTTTTAAAGCAAACATCTTTCAACTTTATCCTGTGCTGTAGGTATAAAGAGTTTTTATACTCATTATCCAGGAGGAGGAAAAAGTCAGATCTATTTTAAAACCCCATGCTGTTTGATGGATTAGTATTTGCAATTTGTTCTTCAGAGGTAGGCAGCATGCTTAGACAAATTCTGATGAAACAGATTAGGATATACTAATAATAAGATTTGTTGGGTTCATTCTGTTTCAAAGAAAATGAGTCTGGGAGTATGTTACAAATGATAAGCGATTCTCTGAATTGTACTTATTTATTTTTAACCCCCACTAAGGGACATTATAGGTTAAAAATGCAGGTGCTAATATATTTATGTGTTCGTGATCTATGATTTTCCAATAATGATCTATTTTTGCATTTTCATTATCTTCCCTTATTATTTAGAGCATTTCCCTTATTGGGACTGTGATTGATATTAAATTTTTATGACTAAGTCAACATGAATAGAAAAAAAAAAGATAGACTATCTTCACAGTATGAAGATATTTTAGGAAAGTCATCTTGTGCATTTCTTATCAAAGTCAATGACCTAAAAAGATATCTAGTTTAAGAAACAATTTTACATAAGAAAGACTATTGTAATTTTTAAAACAATAATTAGATATCTTTTGTAGCATTGCCAGACATGCTGGAACACATATTCATAAAACCATAGACATATAAACACACAAATATATGCATATAATATAAATGACCATATATATGTGCTAGAGCTAGTTTGGATTGACTTGAAAGAGTTAATTATTAATTTCTAATGAAAACATTTATACTCAGGAAATCAGGAAATGATGCAAATTAGGACTTAATTATTTTCATAATTCATGACAATCAGCACAAAAAGGAATCAAGAAAATGTCAATGATGGAGATTAAACTTAAAACTTTGCTGTGGGGGCAGCTAGGTAGTGCAGTGGATAGAACACCAATCCTGAAGTCAGAAGGATCTGAGTTCAGATTTGGTCTCAGACACTTAATGAGTCCTAGCTATGTGACCCTGGGCAAGTCACTTAATCCAAATTGCCTCAGCAAAAAACAAAAAACAAAACAAACAAACAAACAAAACTTTGCTGAGATCACATTTACCCCCCAGAAAGCCAGTTGTTAAGCATCTGCCTAACACATATAACTTTAAATGGCAATTGATTAAAAGATGAAATGAAACAAAGGTTACACATTTAATAACACAACAAAATCTTGTAATCTTTGGCTTATAAGAAGCACAGCTAAGCAAAGCAAATGCAAAGAATAAAAATAAAGGACTGAAATAAAATTGATTGAATCAAGTGAATCCAAAAAGTGGGAATTACTATCATGGTATCAAAAAAGTTAAAACAAAAATTTACAACATAAATAAAAATGTGTGAGAAATAAAAGAATGTGAATATAGAGGAAAATGGAAATATTTATGTTATCTAATGATGAATAAATTAAGGAGAGCTATGAAAAAAATATACACATTGCTTACAATAGTACAAAAGGAAAGAGCAATCACAAAACAATCAAATTAGAATGTTGCAAAATTACAAGCAATAACCATTATTCCTCATCTAGTTTCAGCTTGACTCAGGCCAGGCCCCCTCCTTCATAATTCAGGTACTATATTAGGATAAAATGAGACTTTTGTAGGTCATTTAAGAATTATTTTTTTTAAATTTAGTCACTGTTGAAGAATATTCAATGAGGATATCCTTGAGATATTTCATATCTGAGAAACACTTGAACAGATTCAGCTGAGTACAGTTTTCTCACATTCAGTACCAGAAAGCATCTGTATACCCTCTATCTTGCTTCTTATGATGGATTTTTGATGTAATGAAATGACATCAAAGTTTGAGTCCTTAGTACCCTAAGCCATCAAAATCTTGAGGAATGTCTCAATATCTTTTAAAGAAAACAAACAAGAACAGCTAAAAAACTTACCTCACTTTGATATGGGAAAGGGTTAGGATTTTCTTTCTATAGTAGTCCCAAATAAGAGATATTAAGAGCCTAACACACAAAGTCTTAGAAGGTTCATACATGCAGAATATATTTTCAGACCTTTTCAATGTATTGATTTTTCCCCTTTCCTTTTTCACTAAAAATAAAACATTTACTATTTGGAATGGCTTTTTGGAAAAGGGAGGGGAGTTCTGGAAGAAATTCTGTTGATGTGAAAAACAAAATACATCAACAAAATTGAATAAAAAATTAATGTAAATATAAGGAAACTACATATGTAGCAAGGTCCATATATGGTGAGGACCTATACCCCCTAATCTACAGCAGGTATGTCCATATATGACTGAAAGGCAAACAAAATAAATATATCTAGTCTCTTTTCCCTGGATCCTTCTCCAAAGGATACTTTCATTCTTGCCAGGAAGAGGAGCTCAGTAATTTAGGGTCAGAGGTCACTATTCTGCTCAGAGACAGGATACATTGGGCTAGAATTATATCTATCTGATTCCTTAAACATTATTAGTCTAGTGATATGGTTAAGTGATTGGGATTTTTCAGTATTGGGGAAATGACTCCAAGTTTTGATTCCTATTAACCTGATTTTCCACCAAATAGCATCTCCATAATGAATACACATAAGAAATAGAAAAGAAATGGTAGCAAAATATAGAAAGTATACTTAGGAGAATAAATACCACACAATACAGAGTAAAGGAGTTCTCCCTTGGCAATGAAATAACTTAGGATAGCAAAGAGAAAGAGTTCAAGATCTTGCCCAAAGGGAGGTTTCCCAAGGTATCTAATCAAGAAATAGAAATAAAGATATGATGGAATCTGTCAACTCCTCTCAAGTCTTCCCAAAGCCTTTCCTTTAGAAGCCTTAAGTGGGGTTGACCCATATTCTATCTTGAAGTTGGAAGCCAGAAACAGCTGAAGCAAATTGAAGCTTGAAGAACACTAAAGAAGAATGAAGAAGTCTATTCTCCTCTTCCCACCAAATCAACCCCTGCCTTCAATAGGACAGGGTATTTATATGACTAAAGAAAAAAAATTCTGTAGCAATGGACCTTCAGGAGATATATTCAGAATGATAATGATGAAACAACATATCAAAATTCCTGGGAAACAGCTAAAGCAATTTCTGAAGGTAAAAATAACAACAAAAACAACAACAACAACAAAAATAACATTCCTTAAAACATTCATTAACAAAATAGAAAATAAGAAAATTAACAAATTTAATATGTACTTAAAATTTTGAAATCTAACAAATAAACCCAAATCAGCACAAAAAGGGAGTTTATGAAAATTAAAGAACTGCAAATTAGAATACAAAAAGACTATGAAGAGTAAAAATGTTAAAATTCAACCTTTGTTTTTTGAAAAGACAAAAAAAGATAAACTATTAGTCAACTTTATTTTTTTAAATAAGGTAGTAAGTTAAATCAAAATAACAGATGTATACAGTGAAACCACATCTGAAACAAAAGAAATAAAAAGTCTCATTAGAACCTAGCATGCACAGTTAAATAGATAAAGAGATAGATATAAACTGAAAACAAAATAGATGAATACCTTCAAAAACTTAATACTCTAAACCCACATAAAAACATAATCTATCTAATCTCTTTGGTAGCTATATATAAATTAGCTACCATAGATGTAGAAAAACAACCCTGTTCCTAATGAATTCACAGAATTCTCTCAAACTTTTATAGAACAACAATACCAGTACTAGACAAATTCTTCTTTACGTTTGAGTGGGAAAACATATCATTTTCATGCTCTCTATTGATGTTTGCTTGCATTGTATTTCCTTTATCTGATTATTCTTCTTGTAGATACGATTTCTCCTGCACAAAAATGATGTGTGGAAATAAGTATACATATACTTGGTTTGTCAAGTATTTTAATATAATTATCATGTAGTGGATATCCTGCCATCTAGGGGAGGGTTGGGAATGGGGGGGGAAATTTGTAACAGAAAGCTTTGTAAGGGTTAATGTTGAAGAATTACCCATACATATGTTTTGCAAATAAAAAGTATTAATACATTTGAGGGGGAAAGTATATGGACATATTTTATGAGACAAATTTAGTTCTAAAATCTAAACCAGATGTAGTAAGGATAAAGGTCACAAGGAGAGTCAGGATAATTAAAGACAATCAATTAAAAACTGTTTAATAAAATCCTGTCCAACAGACTATAGTAGCAGTTCATTTGAGAAGTTATTTATTATGACTATGTGTTATCTATAACAGCAGTTCTCTAAACCACTTGGTACTGGTTAATTAACAGAGAAATTAAAAAAAAAACAGAGTGGACAAGGAAGAATTAGAAACAGTAGAACTTACCATTAAAGCTGCTTCTAGTCATCTCCCAGTAGCCATTATTTAGGAAGAAAACCATTTTATAAAAGAGACTAAGCTTCCTAATAATCACTAATAAGTGATGAGTAATTGTCACCAAAAGGGAGATGATCATAAGAGCCTATGAAGTGACAATCCCTGCCCTGCCCCTTCATTTAATCCTACCTAATGCCCAGTCATGTCATTGTCCAACAAAGAAACACCAGTGAAAAGGGTGCCAATCATTCTTTTTTTTTAA
>JAJPUD010007705.1:52656-102583 GCA_023553655.1 Myrmecobius fasciatus
ACCCCTCCCCTAGATGGCAGGATATCCACCACATGTTAATTATGTTAGAATAATTAAGAAATCTAATATATGTATAATTATTTCCACACATCATTTTTTGTGCGGGAGAAATCATATCTACAAGAAAGAATAATCTGATAAAGGAAACACAATGCAAGCAAACATCAATAGAGAACATGAAAATGTTATGTTGTGGTCCACATTTCACATCCCTCTCTCTGGGTGTATATGGACTTCTTCACTGAAAAATTGGAACTGGTTTGAAGCATTTCATTGTTTTTTGTTTTTTGTTTTTTTTAATTTTATGTATTTATTTATTAATACTTTTTATTTGCAAAACATATGTATGGGTAATTCCTAAACATTAACCCTTACAAAGCTTTCTGTTACAAATTTTTCCCCCCTACTCCCCACCCCTCCCTTAGATGGCAGGACATCCACTACATGATAATTATGTTAGAATACTTATGTAATCGAATATATGTATAGTTATTGCCACACATCATTTTTTGTGCAGGAGAAATCGTATCTACAAGAAAGAATAATCTGATAAAGGAAATACAATACAAGCAAAACTCAATAGAGAACATGAAAATGTTATGTCGTGGTACACATTTCACATCCCTCTCTCTGGGTGTATATGGCTCTCTTCACTATACAATTGGAACTGGTTTGAAGCATTTCATTGTTGAAGAGAGCCATGTCCCTTAGAATGGATCCTCATATAGTATTGTTGTTGCCATGTATAATGATCTCTTGGTTCTGCTCATTTCACTCAGCATCAGTTCATGCAAGTCTCTCCAGGCCTCTCTGAAATTGTCCAGCTGGTCGTTTTTTACAGAGCAATAATATTCCATAACATTCATATACCATAATTAGTTTAGCCACTCTCCAACTGACGGGCATCCTTTCAGTTTCCAGTTTCTAGCCACTACAAAAATAACTGCCACAAACCTTTTTGCATATGTGGGGCCCTTTCCTTCTTTTATGATTTCTTCTGGATATAAGCCCAATAGAAACACTTCTGGGTCAAAGGGTATGCATAGTTTGATAACTTTTTGAGCATAGCTCCAAATTGCTCTCCAGAATGGTTGTATACATTCACAGCTCCACCAACAATGCATCAATGTCCCAGTCTTCCCACAACCCCGCCAACATTCATTGTTAGCTTTTCCTGTCATTTTAGCCAATCTCACAGGTGTGTAGTGGTACCTCAGAGTTGTCTTAATTTGCATTTCTCTGATGAATAGTGATTTAGAGCACCTTTTCATATGATTATAAATAGTTTTAATTTCATCATCTGAAAATTGTATGTTCATATACTGTGATATCCTTTGACCATTTATCAATTGGAGAATGGCTTCAATTCTTATAAATGTGAGACAATTCTCTATATATCTTAGAGATTAGGCCTTCATCAGAACGCTTAAATGTAAAGATGATTTCCCAATTTGATGCTTCCCTCCTAATCTTGCCTGCATTAGTTTTGTTTATACAGAAAATTTTTAACTTAATATAATCAAAATTATCCATCTGGTGTTCAATTAGGAATTCCAGATCTTCTTTGGACATACATTTATTCCATCTCCACAGGTCTGAGAGGTAAACTATCCTATGTTCCTCTAATTTGGTTATAATATCACTCTTTATATCTAGATCATGAACCCATTTAGATCTTATCTTTGTGTGCAGTGTTAGGTGTGCGTCCATCCTTAATGTCTTCCACACTAGTTTCCAATTTTCCCAGCAGTTTTTGCCAAATGTTGAGTACTTAACCCAAAAGCTGGGGTCTTTGGGTTTATCAAATACTAAATTGCTAATGTTATTACCTGGCTTTTTCTGATATCCTATCCTATGCCATTGATCGAGTACTCTATTTCTCACCCAGTACCAAATGGTTTTGATGACTGCTGCTTTCTAATATAATTTTATATCTGGTACAGCAAGGCCACCTTCATCTGTCTTTTTTTCATTAATTCCCTTGAAATCCTTGTCCTTTTGTTCTTTCAAATGAACTTTGCTACTATTTTTTCTAGATATGTAAAATAATTTCTTGGGAGTTTGATTGGTATGGCACGAAATAAGTAAATTAGTTTGGGTAGTATTGTCATTTTTATTATATTTGCTCAGCCTACCCATGAGCACTTAATGTTTTTCCAATTGACTAGGTCAGATTTTATTTGTGTGGAAAGTATTTTGTAATTTAGTTCATATAGTTTCTGGCATTTTCTTGGCATATAGATTCCCAAATATTTTATCCGATATTCTGAATGGAATTTCTTTTTCTATCTCTTGCTGCTGAACTTTGTTGGTAATATATAAAAATGCTGATGATTTATGTGGATTTATTTTGAATCCTGCAACTTTACTAAAGTTGTGAATTGTTTCTAGTAATTTTTTAGTTGAGTCTCTAGGGTTCTCTAAGTATACCATCATATCATCTTCAAAGAGTGATAACTTGGTTTCTTCATTACCTACTCTAATGACTTTTATCTCTTTTCCTTCTCTTATTGCCAAAGCTAACACTTCTAATACAATATTAAATAGTAATGCTCATAGTGGGCAGCCTTGTTTCACTCCTGATCTTATTGGGAATGGTTCTAGTTTGTCTCCATTACATATGATGCTTGCTGATTGTTTTGAGTAGATGCTAATAATCATTTTAAGGAAAAACCCATTTATTCCTATACTCTCTAGTGTTTTTTAATAGGAATGAGTTTTGGATTTTATCAAATGCTTTTTCTGCATGTATGGAGATATTCATATGTTTTTTGTTAGTTTGGTTATCAATATAATTGATTATGCTGATAGTTTTCCTGATATTGAACCAGCCCTGCATTCCTGATATGAATCCTACTTGTTCAAGATGTATTATCCTGGAGATAACTTTCTGTAATCTCGTTGCTAAAATCTTATTTAACAATTTTGCATCAATATTCATTAGGGAAATGGGTCTATAGTTTTCTTTCTCTGTTTTCACCCTACCTGGTTTAGCTATCAGCACCATATCTGTATCATAGAAGGAATTTGGTAATATACCTTCTGTCCCTATTTTTCCAAATAGTTTATATAATATTGGAATTAATTGTTCTTTGAATGTTTGGTAGAATTCAGATGTAAAACCATCTGGCCCTGGAGATGTTTTCTTAGGGAGTTGATTAATAGCTTGTTCCAATTCTTTTTCTAAAATGGAGCTATTTAAATAATTTATTTCCTCTTCTGTTAACCTGGGCAGTCTATATTTTTGTAGATATTCCTCCATTTCATTTAGATTATCAAATTTATTGGCATAAAGTTGGGCAAAGTAACTCCTATTTATTACTCTAATTTCCTCTTCATTGCAGGAAAGTTCTCCCTTATCATTTTTGAGACTAACAATTTGATTTTCCTCTTTCCTTTTTCTTATCAAATTAACTAAATGCTTATCTATTGTGTTGGTTTTTTCATAAAACCAACTCTTAGTTTTATTTATTAATTCAATAGTTTTCTTATTTTCTTTTTTTTAATTCCATTTTTTATTAAAGCTTTTTATTTCTATAACATATGTATGGGTAGTTCCCCAGCATTGATCTTTACAAAGCTTTCCATTACAAATTTTACCGCCAGTCCTCTTCCCTTCCCTAGATAGCAGGAAGTCCACTACATGTTAATAATGTTGAAATGCTTGACAAGTTATGAAAGGAAAATCCTATCTACAAGAAAAAAAGAGAATCAGAGAAAGGCAACACAATGCAAGCAAATGTCAATAGAGATCATGAAAATGTTACGTTGTGGTCCATATTTCATATCCTTCTCTCAGGGTGTATATGGTTTTCTTCAGTGAACAATTGGAACTGGTTTGAGACAATTTTTTATTTCAGAGAGCCATTTCCATCAGAATTGATCATCATGTAATACTGTTGTTGCTGTGTATGATGATCTCCTGGTTCTGCTCGTTTCACTCAGCATCAGTTCATGCAAGTCCCTCCAGATCTCTGAAATCGTCCTGTTGATCGTTTCTTACAGAACAATAAGATTCCATAACATTTATGTACCATAATTTATTCAGCCACTCTCCAATTGTTGGGCATCCCTTCAGTTTCCAGTTTCTAGCCACTACAAAAAGGGCTGCCACAAACATTCTTGCACATGTGGGTCCCTTTCCCTGCTCTAAGATCTCTTTGGGATATAGGCCCAATAGAAACACTGCTGGGTCAAAGGGTATGCACAGTTTGATAACTTTTTGAGCATAGCTCCAAATTGCTCTCCAGAATGGTTGGATACGTTCACAGTTCCACCAACAATGTATTAGTGTCCCAGGTTTCCCACATACCCTCCACCATTCATTGTTATCTTTTCCTGTCATATTAGCCAATCTGACTGGTGTGTAGTGGTACCTCAGAGTTGTCTTAATTTGCATTTCTCTGATCAATAGTGATTTGGAGCACCTTTTCATATGACTAGAGATGGTTTTAATTTCATCATCTGAAAATTGTCTGTTCATATCCCTTGACCACTTATCTATAGAAGAGTGGCTTGAATTCTTATATATATGAGAAAATTCTCTATATATTTTAGAAATGAGGCCTTTATCAGAACCATTAAATATAAAGATGGTTTCCTAATTTGATGTTTCCCTCCTATTCTTGTCTGCATTTGTTTTATTTGTACAGAAACTTTTTAATTTAATATAATCAAAATTATCCATCTGGTGTTCAATTAGGAGTTCCAGATCTTCTTTGGACATATATTTATTCCATCTCCACAGGTCTGAGAGATAAACTATATTACATTCCTCTAACTTGCTTACAAAGTCCCTCTTTATATGGAGATCATGAACTCATTTAGATCTTATCTTGGTGTGTGGTAATAGGAATGGGTCAAGCCCTAATTTCTTCCACACTAGTTTCCAATTTTCCCAGCAGTTTTTGCCGAATAGTGAGTATTTATCCCAAAAGCTGGGGTCTTTGGGTTTATCGAATACTAGATTGTTAAGGTTATTGCCTAGATTGTCCTGATATCCTATCCTGTGCCACTGATCGACTGCTCTATTTCTTAGCCAGTACCAAACGGTTTTGATGACTGCTGCTTTATAATATAATTTTAGATCTGGTATAGCAAGGCCACCTTCAGGTGTCTTTTTTTTTTCATTAATTCCTTTGAAATTCTTGACCTTTTGTACTTCCAAATTAACTTTGATACTATTTTTTCTAGATTTGTAAAATAATTTCTTGCGAATTTGATTGGTATGGCACTAAATAAGTAAATTAGTTTGGGTAGTATTGTCATTTTTATTATGTTCACTCTGCCTACCCATGAGCACTTAATATTTTTCCAATTGACTAGGTCTGATTTTATTTGTGTGGAAAGTGTTTTGTAGTTTAGTTCATATAGTTTCTGACATTTTCTTGGCAGATAGATTCTCAAATATTTTATGCTATTATCCGTTATTCTGAATGGAATTTCTTTTTCTATCTCTTGCTGCTGAACTTTGTTGGTAATATATAAAAATGCTGATGATTTATGTGGATTTATTTTGAATACTGCAACTTTACTAAAGTTGTGAATTGTTTCTAGTAATTTTTTAGTTGAGTCTCTAGGGTTCTCTAAGTATACTATCATGTCATCTTCAAAGAGTGATACTTTGGTTTCTTCATTACTTACTCTAATTCCTTTTATCTCTTTTTTCTTCTCTTATTGCCAAAGCTAACACTTCTAATACAATATTGAATAGTAATGGTGACAGTGGGCACAGTGTTTCACTCCTGATCTTATTGGGAATGGTTTTAGTTTGTCTCCATTACATATAATTCTTGCTGATGGTTTTAAGTAGATGCTACTAATCATTTTAAGGAAAATCCCATTTATTCCTATACTCTCTAGTGTTTGTAATAGGAATGGGTGTTGTATTTTATCAAATGCTTTTCTGCATCTATGGAGATAATCATATGATTTTTGTTAGTTTGGTTATTAATATAATTGATTATGCTGATAGTTTTCCTGATATTGAACCAGCCCCGCATTCCTGGTATGAATCCTACTTGTTCAAGATATATTATCCTGGAGATAACTTTCTGTAATCTCATTGCTAAAATTTTATTTAAAATTTTTGCATCATTATTCATTAGGGAAATGGGTCTATAGTTTTCTTTCTCTCTTTTTACCCTACCTGGTTTAGCTATCAGCACCATATCGGTATCATAGAAGGAATTTGGTAGTATACCTTCTGTCCCTAATTTTCCAAATAGTTTGTATAGTATTGGAATTAATTGTTCTTTGAATGTTTGGTAGAATTCACATGTAAAACCATCTGGCCCTGGAGATTTTTTCTTAGGGAGTTGATTAATAGCTTGTTCTATTTCTTTTTCTAAAATGGGGCTATTTAAATAATTTATTTCCTCTTTTGTTAACCTGGGCAATATATATTTTTCTTGATATTCCTCCATTTCATTTAGATTATCAAATTTATTGGCCTAACTTTGGGCAAAGTAACTCCTAATTATTACTCTAATTTCCTCTTCATTGGAGGAAAGTTCTCCCTTATCATTTTTGAGTCTAACAATTTGATTTTCCTCTTTCCTTTTTCTGATCAAATTAACTAAAGGCTTATCTATTTTGTTGTTTTTTTCATAAAACCAACTCAGTTTTATTTATTAATTTAATAGTTTTCTTATTTTCAATTTTATTAATATCACCTTTTATTTTCAGAATTTCCAATTTAGTATTTAATTGAGGATTTTTAATTTGCTCTTTTTGTAGTTTTTTAATTGTAACCCTAATTCATTGATCTTCTCTTTTTCTATTTTATGCAAGTAAGCATCTAGAGATATAAAGTTACCCCTGATAAGCTCTTTGGCTGTATCCCACAAATTTTGATATGTTGTCTCATTGTCGTTCTCCTGGATAAAATTATTGATTGTGTCTATAATTTGCTTTCAGCCGTTCATTCTTCAGGATTAGATTATTTAATTTCCAATTAACTTTTGGTCTATTTTCTCCTGGCCTTATATTACATGTGAGTTTTATTGCATCATGATCTGAAAAGCATACATTTACTATTTGTGCTTTTTTGCATTTGATTTTGAGGTTTTTATGTCCTAACACATGATCAATTTTCATATAAGTTCCATGAACCCCTGAGAAAAAAAGTATACTCCCTTCTATCTCTTTCCTGTCATTGTATGTGGATTTGGTACTATTGGATGAGAAGGGAGGACAATTTTATTAATGTCACTAAAATCCTACATCACCCTATAGGATTCCTCTCTCTTATTAATTGTTAGTATTGGGATATTACAGGGAGATATTCAAGGTTCTAGTAATCTATCCATTCTTTGGACTGCTGGTTGTAGTCCTCTTTTTCCCTCCAAATGAATGGGATATGGTCTAATTCTAACCACTGTATTTGGGTCCTTCAGTTTAACTTTTAATGGGGGCAATATTTATTCATCCCCTGTTACTATACAGGTGCGTAGAGCCATATACTTTAGATTGTTCCTTTCCCATGTTTCACAGTATCTTGTCTTCTCTAATGAATGACTCAGCTGGTCTTACCCAGTGAAAATAGGACTTGAACATGTAGGATTTTTGCCACTATCAAAGAGAAATGGAAGCCTTCTAGCTGCCTAGATTCTTCCATTCCCAATCCCAGTCCCTCAGATACCAAACCAGTTTTTAGCAGAGTCTCTCTTCCTCTCATCAGTTTTTGGCTTTACATGGTTTACAAGACTGATTTCAAACTTTTCTCAGCTGGCTTATCTCCTGGGTCAAATTAATTCTCTACCTTTTCTAGCCCACTTCTGTTTTTGCTTTCTCTGAGTGTCTCTCTTCAGAGGTTTACCTTATTGGAATGGGAGTTCCTGAGCCACGTCCAAAGACCACCTGAGAACTCTTTGGAAAGTGCCTGCCCAAGGATTCTGTACAGGAGACACCCTTCCCAAACAGGAAATATCCCAGAATGAGCCCACAATTTGTCTGTGGCAGTAGTATCCACAAAAACAATCAAAGACTCAGAGTAAGAAAAAGGAAAAGAAGTTTAAGATCTGTTGAGAAAGGAAGAGCATCTTTCATCACACAAGGTGTTTGTCAACAAAGAAGTGCAAAGCAGAACTTCTAAACACAAGATTAAAAAGTCTAAACTCAGAAAACTCCAACTCCCTTCTCCCTCCAGACTGTCCTTTTCTGGCAACGTTTGGGGGGTCAGGCTTACATTCTAATTATGGAAATTAACCCAGAAACAAAAGTTTAAAAGTCAATAATAATAAACTCTTAATTTAATTTTCCTAGAGAACTGATATACAAGAAGATAAAGAATTCAAAGCAATCATCACCTCTAAAAGAAGTACTTAAATGCTAATTAAGGGTTAGTAGGAAAGCAGGAGGGGCTAACACTTGCAACTTTTAGCTATAGATCTATTTGTTATTATAAAGTCTTAATTCACAATTAAAGTATAGTAGTATAGTTGAAGGCTATATTCCCATGAAAGACTCTTTACTCAGTTAATTCCTCACAGAATTAATTTGACATTCCTGGAAATAAGAATGTCTAAACTGTGAAGTGTTTTTTTTTTTTTTTTTTTTTTTTTACAAATGTGATCAACTATATAGTAGAATATGCACTGGATTTTGAAACAGCATGTAGATTTAAATCTGAATTTGGCAACTGCATATTTGTTTGTTCTTGAAAAAAGACACTTCACCTTCTTGGAGTTTGCCTCTGCTAGGGACCTAGGCTCATTGTCTTCTGAAATCCATTCAGGTTTGCAGTTACATGAGGATTTGATGCTTTGGTTGTAAGGTGCTTTAGGATGCTTCATGCAACTAGTATAAATAATTCACTGGATAGACAGAATGGGATTCTTGTGTAACTCAATATGTCTTGTAGCTGCTGTTATTGTTGTTCAGTCATTTCAGTCATGTCTAACACTTTATGGTCCGATTTTGAATTTTCTTGGCAAAGATTGAAAACTACCATTTAAATCATTTATTAGGATTTTAACTTTAGCTCTAACGAGTGAAGGAACCTCATAAGGCAACAGGTCCAACCCTATTATTTTCCAAATCAGAAAACTGGCCTCAAAGAAGTCAGATGCCCATCATCAGACAGGCAATAAGAATTACAAGAAAAATTGAAATCTAGTCAACACTTTTATTGACAAATATGATACATAGGAATATGTCTCCTGATGAATTTTGAAGAAATATTTTACCTGCTTTATTACTCTTTGGCTATTTTGACATCCTAGTTTTCTAATAAACTTTCAAGGAAGGAGGGGAAACAATCATCTTCAGAGATGTGGCATCACATTATGGATTCAAGAAAGGAAGGAAGACATTTGAGATTTCCTTTGATATGTATTAAAATAGATTTTATCAAACCACCATGCATGATTTTTATTTTATTTTATTTATTAAAGCTTTTTATTTGCAAAACATATGCATAGGTAATTTTTCATCACTGACCCTTGCAAAACTTTCTGTTACAAATTTTTCCCTCCTTCCTCCTAGCTCCTTCCCTAGATTCAGGAAGTCTAATACATGTTAATTATGTTAAAATACTTGACAAATTCAATAAGTGTATACATATCTATACAGTTATCTTGCTGTATAAGAAAAATTGGATTTATAAAAAAAAATCTGAGAAGGAAAACATAATGCAAGCAAACATCAATAGAAAGCATGAAAATGCTATGTTGTGGTCCACCCTCAGATCCCATAGGCCTCTCCCTGGGTGTATATGGATTTCGTCATCATTGAACAACTGGAACTGGTTTGAAACATCTCATTATTGAAGAGAACCATGTCCATCAGAATTGATCATCATATAATCTTGTTGTTGCTATTTATAATGATCTCCTGGTTCTGCTCATTTCACTCAGCACTCAGTTCATGCAAGTCTCTCCAGACCTCTCTGAAATCATCTTGTTGGTTGTTTCTTACAGAACAATAATATTCCATGACATTCATATGCCATAATTTATTCAACCATTCTCCAATTGTTGGGCATCCATTCAGTTTCCAATTTCTAGCCACTACAAAAAGGGCTGCCACAAACATTTTTGCACATGTTCCTTTAAGATCTCTTTGGATCCCTGGCTCTGTGACCCTGGGCAAGTCACTTAAACTCAATTGCCTCAGCAAAAAGCAAAAAAAAAATCTCTTTGGGATATAGGTCTAATAGAAACACTGCTGGGTTATAGGGTATGCACAGTTTGATAACTTTTTGAGCATAGTTCCAAATTGCTCTGCAGAATGATTGGATCCGTTCACAGTTCCACCAACAATGTATCAGTGTCCCAATTTTCCCACATCTGCTCCAACATTCCTCATTATTTTTTCCTCTCATCTTAGCCAATCTGACAGGTGTGTAGTGGTATCTCAGAGTTGTCTTAATTTGCATTTCTCTGATCAACAGTGATTTGCAGTACCTTTCATGATTTTGATTTTAAAACCATATGACTTTTTTTTTCAATTTTCCTCTGCATTGCAATAAAGAGATCTGAATTGATATTTGAAAAAAAAAGATTAAACATCACACAGGTCAACAAAAAACTATGATAAGATGGTAATATAGCAGAAAAAATGAAAATTTTATTTAAATCCACAGTACTGATATCACAAGAAGAGCCATAGAAGAAGAGATGAATGTTAGAATTAGTTAAAAGGCAAAAAATGGAAAAAGTGAGAAGTGTTGACATAAGGAAGCCCATATATGATTTGAGAGTTAACAGACAATCTTGAGATCAATTAAAACTACATAAAAGCTAGTATCATATTTTCAGCACCATTCAAAAGAAAGGGGTCATAATTGTATTAAAAGCAATATATCTGTATAAGCATAATAGTCAATATCCATTAGATAAAATATGTTATGTTATAGCCAAAAAAATTAAAAAGGTTTCATTTAAACTTAAAGTTTAGAGAGAGGATTCATTGCTATGTTTGACAACCAGTAAACTTCATTTTTCAGCTGTTGACATCACCTTTGCCTTCATACAGTGAACTTTTGTTAGCCTTGGTTTCCTAATTTGCAAGAAGGGGATTATAATGCTTAAATACTCATCTCAAAGAGCTGTTGTGGGAAAAGTGCTTAGTAAAGTACTGAAAGGACAGTGTGGCATAATGATCAGTGTACCAGAGTTTAAAAAAAGTTTCTTCATCTTATACCTGTTGAATATATTAGAAATCAGAAAAAAAAACATTCTAATATTCTGCTTCCAAATTCATAAAATAGTGCCTATCTCACTGAGTTTTTGTGAGACTTTTCACATTTTAAAATGTTATAGAGGACAGTTATTCTTAAACTCAATGTTCAATATAAATGTCTGATTGTTTTCTTTATTATTATTATTTCCATACCTAATGAATAAGCAGCTCTGCTTGACTATGCACTCTTCAGACAAGGAAAGACAGAATTTTTGATATCTGGTGGGAAAGTTCCCAAATTTTCATAATGGTTTCTCTCTGGTCCTAATATTGTTGGTTTACTGAGATAAAGGAATCTAAGTGCTTTTCTTATATATTAGTGCAAAGATTTATTTTTAATACTTCAAAAACTTTTATGTTAAATATAAGGCTAATATTTTTCTGTTAAATTCATGTAATGTCACCCAGAGATGTAATGAAAAAACTTTTTATTCCAGTAATTTCTAGTCTTGATTTTTAAAATTCCCAGATTCCCACATAACTTTAATTACCACATAGGAATTTGAAAAGGTAATAAAATTAATTAATTTTAATTCTCTTAAACTGTAGATATGAATATATGAAATAAAGAAAAACATCTGCAAGCATTTTGTGAAATATAGAAAGTAGTTTCAGAGCTACAAAAGTTTAAATCCCTCATGCCATGATTTATGAGTTGTAGAACGTGAGTGGTGAAGGAGGGGGCAGGGGGAATAGATGAATGGCAAGAAATAGTGGTCTGAAAAATGTAACAGGTTGAATAGCAAAAATTGGCAGTTAAGAAGATAAAAAGGGCAAGTGAAGTGAATTATATAGAGATATTTGGTGAAATTATGAGTGATCATCCTATTCCTTTTTCATGCATTTACAATCAAATCGATAGAAATATTTGTCTATAGGCTTATTGCTTTTAGTTCTTCAAGTTCTAAATTCCTTATATTGTAATATCTTACCATGACACTCAACTACAATTGCTCTCTACAAAGTTATTGATCTTAATTCCTAATTTGATTTAAATTTTTAAAAAAATTAAATTTAAATTAAATTTAAAAAATTGATTAAATTTAAATTTAAAAATCATCCTTCTTGATTTTTCTAAGGCATTTGATGCTATTGGCCACCACTTCTTTGTGTTTTCTAACTATGGGATTAACCTAAGGTTCAGTATGGAGTCTTCTTCTTTCCCCTAAACAATTTTGAATGCTAATATCAAAAGGATTTAATTAAAATTTTTTTGCAAGTCAATGAATAAATGAAAGAACAAAATATTTATTGTGGTTTGTGTGTGTTTTGTGTGTGTGTGTGTGTGTGTGTGTGTGTGTGTGTGTGAATATGTATGTAAAGCACTCTGCTAAGCACAGGTGATACAAATAGAAAAGTAAGACAGATTCGCTTTGGAAAGAGCTTGTGTCTTAAGGAGTGACATGAATTGGGGAATGACTGAACAAGTTATATTTACATGATTGTGATGAAATACTATTATGATGTAAAAATGATGAATAAGAGGGACAGAGAAGCTTGGGATGATTTCATGAATTGATGCAGAATAAAATGTTTATATCCAAGAGGACAACTTATATACTAACAACAATATTGGAAATACTGGAAAATATCTTTGGATAAAATTGGAAATATTTTTGAAAGACATGGAAACATTGGTCAATGTAATGACCAAACATAATTCCAAAGGATTCAAAATGAAAAATGCTATGGACATGGAATACATAGTGAAACATTTTTTTCTGCTCTTGGCCAATAAGACTATGCACTTATAATGGGGGAAGGTGTTTGTCTCCTTTCTCAATTAGGGGAATGTAGAGGGCCACAGAAAGTGGGGGAACTCTCAGTGAGGTATAAGACCGTTCATCCCAGAGGGAATTGCTGACAATGTCTGATTTGGCTCTCATCTCCACTTGGGAGTGTCTCAGCCTTCCTGAGAAGTCAGGGGGTGTGACAACCTGTGTTCTACTTGAAGCAGAGATACTTGCAGTAAAGAAGTATCTATGCAATAATAGCAAGGTGCTTATAGTTAGCACAGTGTGCTGTAGTGATGGAATTGTGCTATAGTTAGCACATACTCAGTGTGCTGTACTGATGTATTTGTACTAAGGTATTTAAGGCTGAGAGTACTTGAAGTAAACTAACTCCATATTTGACCATCCATTTGGGTTCCTGCCTTATCACTCCTCTTCTAAGTTTAAGGACTCAGGCTGATACTGAGATCCTCCAGAGAGCTAGTATGAATTGTATAGGGGAAGAGCAGAGGAAGATGTCAGAGAAAAAAATCAGAACAAAATGAAAAAAAAATTGAAGAGAAACAGAAACAACAACAACAAAAAAAAAACAGAAAAAAGAAGTGAACATAGCATGTGTTGATTTACATTCAATCTTCAAAGCTATTTTTCAGAATGCAGATGGCATATTCTATCCAGTGTCTATTGGGATTGCCTTGGATCATTGAACAAATGAAAACAACCAAATCTTTCAGAATTGATTATTGCACATTCTTGCTGTTATTGTGTACAATGTATTCCTGGTTTTGTTTGTTTTGCTCAGGATCAGTTCATTTAAATCTTTCCAGGCATTTCTAAAATCAGCTGTTTTATCATTTTTATAGAGCAATAATAGTCATTACATTCATATACCACAAAATGGTATTCCCCAATTGATGGGAATCTATAATATAGTTCCAGGGTAGAGACAAGATGGCTGAGTAAAATCAGGAAGCTGCTCAAGTTCTCCCAGTTTCCCTCAAAAAGCACATGAAGCAAAGCTTCTGAACAGAATCTGATGGAATGAAATGACTCTCCACCTAGGCTGAAAAAACATCAAAAAATGTCAGTGTCACAGGAATGAAAAGGTGTTCTGTCCTACTCAGTATATCAGCAACTAAGACCTTCAGTCCAAGCTCAGTATAGGAACAAATCAGTGGGGCAGCTTTCAGTACCAGTTCAGAAGATAAACTTTGTGAATCCAGCCTATTTCCTGAAAAAAGCAGGCAGTTACGCCCTGCAAACAAAAGGGGCCACTGTGCTCAAAGCCAAGGCTCAGAGATGCACAGGAAGCTTGGAACAGTACTTCCCTTTACCCCAGGAGCAGAGCAGAACCATAAAAGTAAAAGAAAAAAAAGGAAATATTAAAACAAAAGGAAACAAAATTAGTAAGAAAGAGAAAATCTTGACCATAGAAAACCACTATGGTGACAGAGAAGACCAAAAAACACAAACTCAGATAAAGACAGAATGTCAAAAAGAAATTCTTTTTGTTTTTAATTAATTTTCTTTCAGAGAAGATATCTCAAAGAGTGATATGAATTGGTGTAAAGCCCAAAGAGGCTCCTTGGAAATGTTTATAAAGACTTCAAAAGGCAAATAAGAGAAGCAGAAGGTGAAAAAATGAGAAAGGAAATGAGAGATATGCATGAGAGAGTCAACAGCTTGGAAAAGGAAAGAAAAAAATGCCTGAAGAAAAAACTCCTTAAACAGTAGAATTAAACAAATGGAAAAAGAGATACAATAGATAACTGAGGAAAATAACGCAAAAATTAGATCAGGGCAAAAAGAAACAAACTAAAAAGAATGAAAAAATGGAAGTAAATATGAAATACCATGAAAACAACAGCCAAACAAAAAAATTAGATTCAGAAGGGACAATTTAGATATTATTGGCCTTCTTGAAGACCATTACCAAAAAAAGACCTAGGATAGCTTTCTGCAGGAGGTAATTAAGGAAAACTGCTCCAATATTCTAGAAACAGAGGGAGAAATACACATTAAAAAATTCATCCATCTCCTCTGGAAAAAAATTACACAAGGAAAACCCCAAGAAACTTTGTGGCAAAACTTAAAAATTACAATCTCAAGGAAAAAATACTGGAAGATAAAAACAAATTCAGATAAAAACAATTCAAATGTCAAGGAGCAACAGTCAGGATTACCCAGTATCTGGCAGTTTCTAAACTAAAGGATTGGAGGAATTGGAATATTATATTCCCTAAGTAAAAGGACCTAGCATCGCAAGCACAAATTAACTACCCACCTTGACTCAGCATTATTTTTCAGGGGAGGCAATAGTGTGTCAATGAAGTAAGAGACTTTCAATTATTTCTATTGAACCAGCATGTAATCTACAATGTAAATCTAAAATGTAATCTACAAACACAGAACTCAAGAGAAGCATAGAAAAGTAAACAAGGAGAAAATATGTATTATTTAAAAGTCAAACAGTTTACTTCCCTAGATGGGAAAGCAACATCTGTAATTTTTGAAAACTATAATTGTCACTAGGGCAGACATAAGGGGACTATCATATAGACTGAGGATGTGGTTCTGAATGGACTCTGATGTGATGACATCACAGAAAAAGACACTAAAGGCTAAAAAAAATCTGTACTGGAAAAAGGGGAAAGGGGAGGTATAATGAGACAATTAGTTCACATGAAGAGGCATAAAAGATCTGTTACAATGCAGGGATAGAAGGGAAGGGGGATGAGCATTGTCTGAAGATTGATCTCATGAGTTTTGGCTTTAAAAGGGAGTAATTTCATCTTTGGTTAAGTATAGAAGTTTATCTAACCCTATTAAGAAGGAGAAGGAGAAAAAAGAAAGAAAAAGGAAGGGCAGGATAGAAAGGATGGCAAAAACACTAGGAGAAAGGTAAGAGAAAGGGGGAAGGGGTGATAAAAGACAAGGTAGTAAATAGAGTGAGTTAAAAAAACACTACTGAGAGGAGAGAGTGGTGATAGGTGATAAGGCAGGGGGTGAAGTGGGTTAAAAAAACACTACTAAGAGAAGGGAAGGGGTGAAAAGTGATAAGGTAGTAAGTAGTAGTAAAAAAAAAACAGAAAAATAAGGCTGAGTGGAAAAAGAACAAAAGTATATGCAGGGGAGATATTAGGATGGAGGAAAATTCAAAGCTGATAATCATAACTGTGCATGGGAATGGGATGAAATCTCCCATAAAACTTAAAAAATAGCAAAATGGATTAAATAACAGAATGTTACAATATGTTGTTTACAAAAAATACATTTGACACAGAGAGACACATACAGAGTAAAGGTAAAAGGTTAAAAATGAATTTATTATGGTTCAGCTGACTTAAAGAAAAGGAGAGGGAGAAATTCTGATCTGAGGTAAAGTAAATGCAAAAACAAATCTTATTAAAAGGGATAAAGAAGGAAAGTATATCTTGATAAAAGGTACCATAAATAAGGAAATAGCAATGATACTAAATGTGTATACACCAAATCGTAGAGCAGCCAAATTCCTAGAGAATTTAAGCCAGTTCCAGGAAGAAAAAAATAGGAAAACTTTTCTAGTGGAGGACCTCAAATTTCCCCTCTCAGAATCAGACAAATCTAGCCATAAAATAAAGAAAAAAGAACGTAGGGAGGTTAAAAGGATCCTAGAAAACCTAGATATGATGGACCTCTACAGAAAATTGAATATGGGCAGAAAGGAATGTATATTTTTCTAAGCAATACATGGCACCTCCACCAAAATGGACCATGTATTGGTGCATAAAAGGCTCATAATAAAATATAAAAAGACAGAAACAGTAAATGTTTGTTTTTCAGATCACAATGCAATGAAAGTTATATTCAAGAAGGACCAGGGAAAGATAGACTAAAAACCAACTGGAAATTAAATAATCTAATATTAAAGATGGGCATCTACTCATTTTTTTAATTCTTTACTCCCACAAAAAAAGCTGCTACAAACATATTTGCACATCTCCTTTATGATTTCCTTGGGATACCGACTCAATAGTGTCACTGCTGGATCAAAGGGTAGGTACAGGCTTATAGTTCTTTGGACATAGTTCCAAATTGTTTTCCAGAATGGTTAGATAAATTCACAACTCTACCAGTAATGCAATAGTGTCCCAGTTTTCCCACATCCCCTCCAACATTTATTATTATCTTTTTCTGCCATCTTAGTCAATCAAAGAGGTGTGATATAGTACCTCAGAGTTGTTTTAATTTGCAATTCTCTAATCAATATTGATTTATAGTATTTTTCCATATTAGTATACATGACTTTAAATTTGTCATCTGGAAACTGTTCATACGGTTTGACCATTTATTACTTGTGGAAACTCTTACATTCTTGTAAATTTGACACAGTTCTTTATATACTTTAGAAATGAAATCTTTATCAGAAATATAAATTCCACTTAGTCATATTATATCATCTGGTTGATAAGTTGCTGTAATTATTTTGATAATATTTTATTTAAAATTTTGCATCAATATGAATTAGGGAGATTTTGTCTGTAATTTTCTTTCTGTTTTTGCTCTTACTGGTTTGAGTATCAATAGCACATTTGTGTCATAGAAGGAATTTGGCAGGATATCTTTAACTATTTTTCCAAATAGTTTACATAGTATTGGAATTAAATGTTCTTTAAATCTTTGGTAGAATTCACTTGTGAATACATCAGACCCTGGACATTTTTTCTTAGAAAGTTCATTCATGGTTTTTGCAATTTCTTTTTTTCTAAAATGTGACTGATTAAGTTGCTTATTTACTTTTATGTTAATCTGGAAAATTTATATTTTTGTAAATATTCATCCATTTTCGTTAGATTGTCAGATTTACTGACTATAGTTGGGCAAAAAAAATCTCCTAATTATTTATTGCTTTAATTTCTTTTTCATTGGTGGTAAGTTCAATCTTTTCATTTTTCATGCTGGTGATTTTTTTTTCTTCCCTTTTTTAAATCATATTAACCAAAATTTTAGCTATTTTTTAAATACATCCAACTTTTAGTTTTATTAATTTGTTTAATAGTTTTATTAGTTTCAATTTTATTAATCTCTCCTTTGAGATTCAAAAACTTCTAATTTGATGTTTTATTGGGGGTTTTTAATTTGTTCTTTTTTCTAGCTTTTGTAATTGCAAATCCAATTTGTTGATCTCTTTTTCAATTTTCTTCATGTAGCTATTTAGAGATACAAAATTTTACCTAAGAACTGCTTTTACAATGCTACCTCGGTTTTCCTGTATTGTCTCATTACTGTCATGTTCTTGCATGAAATTATGAATTGTTTCTCTGATTTATTGTTTGACTCACTTGTTTTTTTAGAATTGAATTATTTAATTTCCAATTGCTTTTTTGTCTATCTTTCCCTGTCACATTATTGAAAACAATTTTTATTGTATTTTGGTCTGAAAAAGAGACAATTACTATTTTGTCCTCTCTACATTTGTGGTTTTTATGCTCTTAGATCTAGTCAGTTGTGGTGAAGGTGCCATGTACTACTGAGAAAAAAGATGTATTGCTTTCTGCCACTATTCAATTTTCTCCAAAATTTATCATATCCAAGTTTCCTAGAATGCTGTTAACCTCCCCAGTTTCTTTCTTGTTTATTGTGTGGTTAGATTTGTCTTATTCTGAGAGGGGAATTTTGAGGTCTCCCACTAGAACAGTTTTCCTGTCTCTTTTTGGAACTGGCTTAAAATATTCTCTAGATACTTGTCTGCTCAATTCACTTAATGAATGCACATTTAGTATCATTGCTACTTCAATATTTATGGTATGTTTTATCAAAACATATTTTATTTCCTTATTTTTTAAAATAAAATCTATTTTTACATTTGTTTTATCTGAGATCAGAATAGCTACCCCTGTTTTTTGTTTTGTTTTGTTTTTACTGTAGCTAAAGTATAATAAATTCTCTTCCAGGGTTTTAACTTTATTCTATATGTCTCTCTGTGTCAATTTTTTTTTTAACACAACATATTGTAGGATTCTGTTTTTAATCCATTCTGATATTCTTTTCAGTTTTATAGGAGAGTCCATTCCATTCACATTCACAGTTATGATTACCAGCTCTGTATTTTCCACCATCTTATTTTCTTTGCTGCATATACTTTTGTTCTCTCTTTCTACTTTGTCCTTATATGTGTTTTCTTTAGCTATCGCACCCACTACCTATCTTCTATCACACTTTCCTCTCTTCTCTTACCTTTTCCCTTAGTATTTTGGTACTTCTTTATATCCTGCCCCTCCCTTTTCTTTTCTCTTTTTCCTCCTATTTCTTTATAGGGTCAGATAAATTTTTATATACAACTTAATAATTAAGCTTTTCTTCTTAGATCCCAAACTGATGAGATCAAGCTTCGCATAATGATCATCTTGCTTCCTTTCCCACCTCAATTACAATACTTCTTTTTAGCCTCTTCATGTGAACTAATTGTCCCATTATACTACTCCTTTTATCTTTTTCTCATACAGAATTTTCCCATCCTGTAATGTCTTTTTCTTTGATGCCATCACATCAGAGTCCATTAACAACCACAAACTCAGTCTATTTGATGCCTCTCTCTGTCTGCCTCAGTGAAAGATACAGTTCTCAAGAGTTACAGATCTCATTTTCCCATCTAGGGATGTAAACAATTTAACCTTTAAATAATATACATGTATTTTTCTCCTCTTTACCTTTCTATGGTTCTCTTGAGTCCTATATTTACAGATAAAATTTCCTGTTTAGTTCTGTTTTTCAATAGAAATGATTGAAAGTCTCTTTCTTTATGGAAGATCCATCTTCTCCCTTGAAAGATGATGCTGAGTGTGGCTGAGTAGTTAATTATTGGTTGTAACCCTAGGTCCTTCACCTTAGAGAATATGGTATTCCAGTGCCTCTAATCCTTTATTTTAGAAGCTGCCAATTTCTGAGTAATCCTGACTGTTGCTCCATGATATTTGAATTGTTTTTGTCTGGCAATTTGCAGTATTTTTTCTTTAAAATTGTAGTTCTGGGGGCAGCCAGGTGGCGCAGTAAATAGAGCACCAGCCCTGAAGTCAGGAGGACCTGAGTTCAAATCTGGTCTCAGATACTTCCTAGCTGTGTGACCCTGAGCAAGTGACTTAAAAATTGCCTCAGCAAAAAGCAAAAAAAAAAAAAAATGTAGTTCTGGAGTTTATCAATGGTGTTCCTTAGGGATTACCTTGTGAGATCTCTTTTAGAAGGTGATAAACAAATTATTTTATTGAATATTTCCCCCTATCAGGAGTAGTATAATAGTACAATTAGTTCACATGAAGAGGCTCAAAAGAAATTGTTGACTCTCGCATGCATACCTCTCATTTCCTTTTTCATTTTTCTTCTACCTCTCTTATTTGCCTTTTAAAGTCTTTTATGAGATCTTGCAAGAAGCCTCTTTGGTCTTGAGACCCATTCATGTCACTCTTTGAGATTTCTTTTGAGCACATTTTGCCCTTGTCTGAGTTTGTGCTTTAATATTTTCTGCCACCATAGTAATTTTCTATGGTCAAGGTTCTTTTCTGCTCATTTTCTTTTCTTTTCTTTTGGTATTTCCTCTTTTTTTTTTACTTTTATGGTTGAGCTCTGCTGCTGTTGAGGGCTGCTGTCCCAAGCTTCCTGTGCAGCTCTGAGCCTTGGTTTTGAGCACAGGAGCCCTTTGAATTTGAAGGGAGTAACTTTGCCTGCTCTTTTCAGGATAACAGCCTGGTTTTTCAGAGTTTGTCTTCTGAACTGGGACTGGAAACTGCCTCACTAATTGGTTCCTCTATTGAGCTAGAACTGAAGGTCTTAATTGCTGATTTGCTGTAGTTAAGACCTTCTCATCTGCTTTCCCAGAATCTATCTGAGCAGGGCTTGAACACCCTTTTCACCCCCAAGAGACTGATCTTTTTTTGAATTTGTTGCAGTCTATCTTAACTTGGAGAATCACTTCACTCCTTCAGACTGTTCAGAATTTAGATTTTATGTGGTTTTCCAGAGAAACTAGGAGAGCTTGAGTAGCTTCCCAGCTTCACTCTACCATCTTGGCTCCATGCCCATTCATAAATGACTCTGAGAAATTAATAACTTGTCAACAACACTTAGCCAGGATATATTAGTTTTTATCTGCTATACTATTGTATTACAGAAATAATAGAAATATGACACATATAGTCTTGTAGTACATAAGTATCACTTCATCAATAAATGATCATGGATATGTTTTGAATAGCAATAAGTGTTATTACACATATAGTGATCTAAGCCCAAACCACATCTTTCTTTTCCAGTGTTCATTGGTTTGGCAGTGAGCTTGATAAAAGAACACTTGTTCCTCACAGAGATTCTCAAGTACAACCAATTCTTCAACTTAAGTACTTGAAATACGGCACAATATTTAAGAAAATGACATTGGGATTTTGAAAGCACTTCTAAGTTTTTCAACTGATTCCAGTGAATGTAATTCAAGTATGCAGCTGTTTATCAAGTCTAATTCAATGGCATCCTTTTGCTATTGTTTGAGGAGTGGGAAGAGGAAGGGTGTCTAGTGAATAACATTGATATCCTTAATCTGGCTAATTTTCCATGTGAATAAAGGAAAACTAACCTTTTATCCAGCACAGTTTTTAATCATAAATGAGCTTATCATAAAGAAATAATGTAGGGGGGGGTGGAGCCAAGATGGTGGAGTGAAAACTTGACACTCTGCGTCCTCCTCCAATCTTCTCTCAAATCAACAATAAAATAAGCCTCTGAACTAATCTTCAAGTCAATGAATCCAGAAATATTTGGACACTGCTTTCAGATATCTTTGAAGAACTTCATATCAGGTTTGTTTAACTTGGACCGAGGAATAAACAGTCCATTAGGTGCAGCCCGGAAGTAAGGGTGGGACTCAGCTCAATGTGGCAGAAACTCCAAACTCCAAACTCCAAACACCTGGAGTTTATCTGAGGTGCTCGGGACACTCTGCCCTGACTGGGGACAGGTGTTCTGACAGATTTGCCTTTTTTTTAAGGAGTAATTCAGACTTAGTCCTAGCCCCCACCAGCCCGGAACCTTAAGTTAATTCACCAAATTGCCCCAGGGCAAAGGTCTTCAGCCACCATTTTTCAAGCCTTAAAAAGACATCCACGCGGTCTAAAAAAATGAAGAAGCAAAAGAGAGCTCTAACCATAGACAGCTTCTATCGAAGGCCAGACCCCAGATCCTGAGGTTTCTTTAGACAAAACTCCAGAGGAAGTTATTAAGGACCATCACTGATCCCCTGTTCAAAAGGTCTTTCTGGAAGATTGCATAAAGAACCTAAAAAGAGAGCTGGAGGATAAATGGGAAAATAAATTGAAATCAGTGCAAGAAGGATACAATAACTTGCAAGAAGGATATAATGCCCTGCAAAAGAGATATGAAAAAGACACCAATTTATTGAAAAATAAACTTAGTGAAGTGGAAAAAGAGTGCAATGAATAAAAAAAAATCAATAGGACAGTTACAAAAGGAACTTAGAAAGGTAACTGTAGAAAACAACACTTTAAAAATAAGAATTGAACAAATGCAAGTGAATGACTCAATAAGACTTCAAGAATCAGTCAAACAAAAACAAAAAATGAAAAATTAGAAGAAAATATGAAATATCTACTAGGAAAAACAACTGACTTGGAAAATAGATCTAGGAGAGACAATCTGAGGATTATTGGAATTCCTGAAAGCCATGATGAAAAAAGAATCTAATCACTATCTTCCAGGAAATCCTGAAAGAAAACTGCCCTGAGATTGTAGAATCAGAAGGCAAAATCACCATTGAAAGAATTCACCGATCACCTCCTGAAAGGGACCCCAAAATTAAACCCCAAGGAATATTGTGGCTAAATTTCAGGACCATCACACCAAGGTAAAGATTCTGCTAGCAGCTAGAAAAAAAAAACAATTCAAATACCAAGGATCAATAATTAGAATCATACACGATTTGTCAGCCTCCACATTGAAGGATCGAAGGGCCTGGTACCAGATATTCCGAAAGGCAAAGGAACTTGGATTACAGCCAAGAATAACCTATCCAGCTAGAATGAGCATTATCCTCCAGGGAAGAAGATGGTCATTTAATAATATAGGTGAATTTCACCTATTTCTAATGAAAAGACCAGATTTGAACAAAAAATTTGACCTGCAAACACAGAACTCAAGAGAAGCATAAAAAGGTAAAAAGGAAAGGACTCTTGAGAACTTTATTTCTACTATGGGAAAACTTAAAGTTTGGGGGTATAATTAACTAGATATTACTTTGATAATATGAAAAAGAAAACTAGAGGGGGAAAAGTTGTCATACTGGAGGGAAAGAGGGAAGAGTGGTAAGATAAGATCCAAAAGAACAAAAAAAGTGGTAAAAACAAGGTAAAATCTCTTGAAGAGGCAAAGAAAACCTAATATAATTGAGAGAAAGAAGCGAGGGAGATGAGCATTGTGTAAATCTTACTCTCATCAGGTCGGGTTCTAAAAGTCTATATCAGACACTTGATTTCACTTAGAAACTTGTCTGTTTCTAGAGGGAAGTGGGAGGGAAAGGAGGAAAAGAAAGGGATAAACTAATAGAAGGGAAAATAGAAGAATCAGGGGAAAGGAGTAAAAAAAGGGGGATGGGGATCCAAAGGGTGCTCGATTTTTGGGGGGAGGAGGTCATCAAAAGCAAAGTACTGAGGAGAGGAGAAGGGAGAAAGGGGAAAGGAAAGGGGAAAACATAACTTGGGTAAATAAGATGGCAGGAAATAAAGAATTAGTTATTCTTACTGTGAATGTGATTGGGATTAACTTTCCCATAAAGCAGAAGCAGATAGCAGACTGGATTAAAAACCAGAATCCCACAATATGTTGTCTACAAGAAACACATCTAAAACATAGTGACATATATAGGATGAAGGAAAAAGGCTGGAGCAGAAAATATTATGCTCCAGATGAACAAAAAAAAGCAGGGGTAGCAATCCTTATCTCAGATCAAGTAAAAGCCAAGATAGATCTAATCAAAAGAGATAATGAAGGAAACTATATTTTATTAAAGGGTACCATAGATAATGTAGCAATATCAATACTAAATATATATGCACTAAGTGTAATAGCATCCAAATTCCTAGGGGAGAAATTAAGAGAGATGCAAGAAGAAATAGAGAGCCAAACTATACTAGTGGGGGATCTCAACCTTGCTCTCTCAGAATTAGATAAATCAACCCACAATATAAACAAGAAAGAAACTACGGAGATAAACCAATTGTTAGAAAAGTTAGGTATGATACATGTATGGAGAAAATTGAATGGAGACAGTAGGGAGTTTACTTTTTTCTCAGCAGTCCATGGAACTTATAAAAAAATTGACCATGTGTTGGGGCATAAAAACCTCAAAATCAGAAATAATGTAAAATTAATGTAATTCATACTTTTTTCCACCAAACTTATTTAAAAAAATAATACTAGGTTTCTTAGGGTCTTCCACTAACTATCCTTATGATTTCATATAAACCACTTATTTTCTCTGAAACTCAGTTTTTTCAACTTTAAAATTCCTCATTCTTGCCCTATTATATACTTAATTAAAATGATTTTAGTGATGATGAAAATAAAGTAATATACATCAAAATTGTCTTGGAAATGATAAACTGTTCTATAAACATAATTTGTTATTGTTTTGTTTATATGAAGACAGTAAGGAGGAGGAGGATAATGATGATGCAGATGAGAATGACATAGTGAAAAAAACCACTGACTCTAGAGTCAGCAAACTTATATTAGATTATACACTCAAATACTTATTTTATGACTTTGAGAAGTCACTTAAATTCCCTGTGTCTTAGTTTCCTCATATGTGAAATAATGTTTTAAAGTAGATGCCATACAAGGTCCTTTCAAATTCTAAGTATATGAATGTGTGGTAACTTGAATCATACCAAGAAACTGGTGACTATTTTATCGATATCTGCAAAGGATCTCAATTTTAAAAAATCCCTTATGCTTCTTTTGTGAGAACTACATACTCATAAAATAATAAGCACCAAAAAATAATAACATCAAAATCACTGAATTCATTTTCTTCCTTCTTCTGTCTTACTAATTTTTTAATTATGAGGGACGCAGTTAAGTACTACAATAAATAGGGCACAATACATATGGAGTTAGGAAAATCTGAGTTCAAATCTGTAATCAGACATTTACTAAGTGTATGATCCTGGGCTCATCACTTAAACAGTGTCTGACTCAGTTTCCTCAACTTTAAATCAGAGATAATAGTAGGACCTAATTCTAATTGTACTTGTGACTATTAAATGAGATAATATTTGTAAAGCATTGAACTTAATGCCTGAAACATAATACTTATTAGCTGCCTAACAAAGGAGAAATTAAGGAGATATATCCAAGCATTCCATGTTTGAGAAACTCAAATACGGCAAATGTACTGTGATTGGTTAGTTTATCCACATTTAATGTTATTTTGTTATCACCACTATTTTAAGTCCATACTAATTCAGCTTAAAAATAGCCAGAAGATGGAGTTATTTAATTTGATTTTGGGTCACTTAATTTTAAATGAAAACTGGGAATCTATGAAAGCAAAATCTTGAGTCAAACTTCAATAAAATATCTACTTGTTAGAATCATAGTGATTTTTATTAAGTTGTCCTTAGTAGGGCTAATAGGATGAAATACTAGAAATTAACTGAGGAACAGATAGCAGTGCATAATTTTTTTTTAAAAAACCATCATGGTATTTTAAATTGTTTTGAATTTCTAATTACAAAACAAAAAATCATGGCTCAACTTCATTTTGGTTCATTTAAAGAGGATCATTTTTAAACTTTTATTTCCTTTAACTCATCTCAGAATTATGGCTTGCCAATGAAGTTATTTTATCTTTTATATGTTTAAGAAAAAATAATAACCTAAGCATTCAACTGGAAAATAAAAATGGGTAAAAGATACATACAATCCTAACACCAGGATATTGTACTTCTAGAAACAATCTGAAAAATTCACCTACTATTAGTCTAATTCTTTGACAAGAAATTAAAAGTAAACTTGTATAGTTAAAGGAAATCAATTGAAATATGTTTGGGGATTTATACAATGCTTTTAATATAACCTCTTTTCCATCTTAATGTAAAATGCCATCTTTTTAACATCTTTATTTTTCTAATCATATTCTATATTTGCAAAGATTTCAAAAGGACTAAAATTATAAATTACACAAAAGGTAAGGCTAGTTAAAAACTACCCAAAAGCCAAGCAGAAGATATGCTTTTTAGTCTTGCTTTATTAATCTGAAATAACAGTCTTAAATATATCCATTTAGACTAAGGTTACAACATTAGCTACCTTCAGTTGACATCATTATCCAGAATAATGGACATTCCATACTTTAACATTTCAGTATTGATTCTAACCATTAATACCAATATACTTATCAACACAAAATTGTAAATAACCTATTTGTGATGCTCATCAACATCAAGAAAATTGTAAATAGATTCAATGTTTTAGTGATACTAAGGGACTTGTGGAAAAAGAGTAGTAAATAACAGAAATTATCATACTCATGTATTTACCTCAAGTATGTTCTTAATTCATTCTTAAGTGGGTAAATAGTATAGTTGAAATGCTTTATTTCCTTTGTCATGAATTCTTCTAAGTTTTACCCAGAGTACATCTTTCAAAGATAGAAGAGATATTAAGCTAGTATGGATATGAACTTACTTCCCTTCTACATCTGAGGTGATGAGCTGGTATGGGTATAGACTTGTTGGCCTTCTATACCATAATAAATGTATAGCATGCTGTTACAATAATACTCCTTTATCCTACTGACTTCCTTATGTTGATTAATTCCAAATTTGTCCAACATATAGTTTGTTTTTTTTTTTAAAATAATCAATTTGTTTTAAAAAAAATAATCATTTTCTCTCATACATGACTATGAGCTCCTTGACCTCTCTTTGTATCCTCAGTACATCAGACATAGTAGGTACCTAAAATATATCTATTGAATTATTGCATGTCTAATAGATTTTAAGTCAAAGGAGCAACATAATAGTGCGAAAAGTCTACATAGTTCTCTTTTTGATGATTTTAGGATATTTATTTAGATGCAAAGTTTAAGTTCAGTTAACATTTACATAGAGATATATTGGTTGCTCCCTCCATACCCCTCATCCAAATACTCTTACATTTATAAGCCACCTCTAGTCAATCCCTTGTTTCATTGTGAGGCAAAATTCAAGTTCCTGGAAAAAAAAATTGAGTAAGGAAAGAGTAGAGTCTCTGGAGAGGCACTGGGAGGGGAAGATGGAGAAACAGCACACTTTTTTTCTGGACTTCTCTCAGTCCTTGAGCCAGTGAGCACAATGGTGATTGGTGGCCCTCTTCCATGCTATATTTCTGAGCCACTCCTCTGTCCTACTTTCCTTCCACTTTTTTGGTTGACCTGTGTTTGCTGGTCCTTGGCTTATCTCTATATCCCCATTTCTATCTCTCTGCTTCTAGAACTTCCAATTCTCCTTGATTTTTTTATTTATATTCCTTAAATCATGAGTAAGTCTCCAGAAGTGGCTTTGATTAATTCAGAGAAGTAAATAGATCTTGATCACACTTGTTTCTTATTTATTCATTCAATCAAGAAATGTTCCTACCTAAGAAAGGTAATTACTTGGAAGTGAATAAAAAAAAAATCAATGGATCTCTTTCCCATTACTTATCATTAAATGTCAAGCAGAAAAAAGTGCATTATTGAATATTTGTCTGTCAAGAAACACACACATTTTTATGTATGTGTACACAGATAGATATATGTTTGTATATGTATATATGTACATCTAGTGTATCTCTTGGTGGAGGAGTTGTATTTATGTGTTATATATGTGTGTGTGTGCTTATCAAAAAATCTATACCTATTTATCAGTAATTAGAAAAAGAAATCAGTCAGGAGTCGATATAAATTATGAACAAAAGTTGGAAAACCAAGTACTTATATAGTAGAAATATTAACTGAATAACAAGAAGACTTCTAATATATAGAGAAGATTCTCTTCGGAAAATTTATGATAAATGTGAATAGGAGTTGTACATAATGAAAAAAAACACATAGGTATGAGAAGTTTATTTATCAATTCAAAAAGTATTTATCAAATGCCAACTACACTGTGCTAGATTTAAAGAGATGAAAATACAAAAAGAAACATTCCTTGCCCTCAATAGTATTTCACTCTTCTGGTGCACTTTATTGGCATAATAAAACCCCATGACTAGACAAAATAGGATCTTTCAAGTGTTCTGAAATTGAAAGCTCCTTGTAAACAAATACTATCTTTTGCCTTTTTGTATCATCAGAAATTAGCAAAGTGCCTGGCACATATTAGAGATTTCCTTTTAAAAAAATTAATTAACTGCTCTATGTATTCTTTTTAATTTGATTTCCCTTGTTTGGAATTTGTTTCATGATCATAGATTTATATATGAAAACAATCTTAAAGGTTAAGTAATCCAATCCCCATTTTAGATATGTAGATAAATACACACACACACACACACACACACACACAGAAAAAAAATAGAGACAGAAACAGACATAAGTTAATTGAACTTCAAAGAGATTTAGTCAGTTCTAAGGTCACAGAAAAATGAGGAGTAGAGCAGGGATTAAATCCTAGCTCATTAATATAATAGCCAGTACTTATTCTCCTACAGCACAGTAATATGGAAGCTGGAATGAAGTTTATCTGTGCTGAGCTGACTTTTCTTCAAAAATTTTGAAAACTAAAGATGTCAAAGAACCCTGCTTAGATATAATGAATTAATTATTATTTTAACCCTTTATTTACTATTATAAATTAACATTTATATAACAATTTACCAATTATAAAATATTTTCCTTACAACTGAGTTGAATGAGTAATGACATTTTATCATAATTCCTATTTACAAATGAATAAACTGAGATTCATGGAAAAGGAAGATGACTTGTCATATATATGCAATGCCAGGCCTGAGACTCAAGTCCTCTAAATCTAGATCTTGTGTTTTTTCTATATAATACATCTCAAAAAAAGTACTACTTTGTATTTGTCATGTAATCATTACAAGATGAGATAAACTAAATTGTATATAAAGAGGTTAACATATAAGCCAGCATTAGATGGAGAAATAATAATAATTTTAATTATGGGGTTGGACTAGCCTATTTGTCAGGTCCCTTTATGCTCTAAATATATGTCCTTATGTCCTACAACATGAGTATTCATTTATTTCATGAACCAGAAATAGAAATTTTATAAAATAATTTCTGAGAGAAGAAAGAGTAAAATGAGCGAAAGTAAGAGGAGACCATAACTTTGAATGTTTCTTAATGCCATAAATTCTTAAATTATACATTTATTGTACTGCTAATTAGTTGTTATCCTTAAATGAACTGGATAGAAATAGATGTGTGTGTGTGTGCATGTGTTTTTCTGAATCCAAAATTGGCAATAAAAGTTCATTCAGTAATCTTGCTTGTCTTTCTTTCTCCTGATTTATAACTGGGATTATGGGTGCATAGCTTTAGATGTGAAGGGCACCAAATCCAAAATTGGACAAATTGAGATTCAGAAATATAGAATGACCTGCTAGAATTCACTCAGAAAGAAAGTGGCATGGTCAGGTTTAAACCCATGTTTTCTGACTCCAAGTTCAGATCTTTTTTCCCACTATACCATATAATATTCATTACTTCCAGCATCATATGTTGGTGCATCTGTTCTTCTACCCTTGACTTGTATAATAAACAATATATGCCACATTGAAAAATATAGTGACTTTTTTTAATCCAATGGAAAATACACTTGATCAGCAGTCAAATTCTCTATTTTAGCTTCAATTTCTTGTCGTTAATGTAAGAGGGGGGTTGTTAATTTAGTCAATCAGTAACCCTAAAATAAGAAACTCCTACAAATTTCATGCTCTAACCAGGTAGGAAAACCTCTACTTAATAAAAAAAAATCAGAGGCATCAGATTAATATCAAATAGTCTAACATTTCAAGAGTGAAAGTCCTTGTAATGGTGAAGTGATTATTCATAAAGATTTCATTGGCATTTACTCTGAGATAGATAGATGCAGAAAGAAAAAGAAAGATAGAAAAACACACAGAGACACTGAGAAAGACAGACAAAGAGACACTAAGAATTGAAGAATGAGAGAAATTAAAACGAAGGTGTGTGTGGTACACTGGAAGTATGGGAAATATCTAGAGTTGAGCTGCAAAGAATTAGTGGTACAAAAGAAAAAAAAAGAAGAGAGAGAAATAAAAAGTATAACTGAGCTATGGAAGAAAAGGAAGAAATTAAGAAGTGACATTGAACCCAAGATATCTAAAAGCAAAAGATTTGTGCTGAAGTTACTAGTTATACACACTTCTTCAAAGCTTCTTTCTTTACCTTAATGTTCTCAATAACTAGACTTTTTGCTTCAACCTTAAAGACACTAGCCATTTACATATAAAATTAATAAACGTCATATTCAATGTCAGGAATTTTGCTAACTAGTTCATATGATTAATTGTGATTATATTCTTGACTTTTCATTTAATATAAAGTCAAAAGAGCAGAGGTGAAATCATTTTGGCCTGAGGGACCATTGTACTATCTCAGCATACAAATCAGTTTAATTATCCTAATAGGAAAGGGATGATTGAATCTCTGCATTCAGAAATTTTGGGGAGGAAAGTGTATTGATGACAACTGCTGGTCATCTGCATCCTCTGTAATTACAGCCACATCCACTAGTGTTATGTGTAAAACAATAAGTGCAAGAGATAGATCTATCGAAGTTTATGTTTAGTTTTGAGATTCTTTACCTGGAACAGTCTAGTATAAAGTTAAGCTTGTTTTCGTGCTTCTCATTTGTTTTTCATGGTGTTTTTAGTTTGCTCCTATCTTTGGCTGCTTTTCACTCTTTTCCACCCTACCTCATCCCTGGCTTAGTCTGTCACTGAATTCCCTAGTGTTCTTGGAATAGGACTAGCTTTTCTGTAGTCAATTTAACATTGTCTCAAATTCTGCTTTGTAAGTACAATAGTATGGAGTGCTTCCCACATTTTCTTCTTGTTAGCTTTCCTACTATTTCCTATTAACAAAAGTAATTTGAAACTCTGGAGAAAAAGAAGGGAAGCAAAAAATTTATCATCCCTTCATTTCTAATAAATCTGGCCTTAATGTACCTATTTTGGAGGAAGTAGAAAATAATTGAGCAAGTAAACCTTAGAAGTCCATATTTCATTACTTAGCTCAGATTCTTTAGGATTACCCCCAAATCTATCTTTTCCCACTATTTTTTTTCTTTTTTTGCTGAGGCAATTGGGGTTAAGTGACTTGCCCAAGATCACACAACTAGGACATGTTAAGTGTCTGAGGCCAGATGTGAACTCAGGTCTTCCTAACTTCAGCACTGGTGCTCTAACCACTGCACAATCTAGCTGTCCCCTCAGTATTTCTTTAAGACGTATTTGGTTGTATCTGCTTGGTAGGAGTATGCGATGGGGCCAGGGAGGAGAGAAGTGTATCAGAAAGACAGCAAAAACACTAACCTAAATAAAACATAAGACTCCTGAAGCAGAACTGTTTGAGTCTGGTATCAAAAGTCCATGGTGTTGTTTATGTTAATTGACCTAGAGGATAGAGTTCTGGATTTGGATAATGGAATACCTGATTTTAAATCCTTTCTCAGACATTGTTTACCCTATGGTCCAAGGCAGGTCACTTAAAATCTGTAGGTTTAGTTGTTTGTAGAATGGGGATAATAATAACATATATTTCACAGGGTACTCATAAGGATGAAATAAGATAATGTCATATAGTGTGTGAAGAACACTTTATATATCTAAAAGTGCTATATAAATGATTCTCATTTATTTATCTATTCATCTATTCATTCACTCATTCATTTATTTATTATCTGTCTTTTCAACTGAATTCTATAATAGCTATCCTACATCTAGATTTCCCTGGATTATTAAACTTCTTGCATGACTCCAGTGTCAGTGGCAAAATTAATGTGATGTGTTAGTATTCTGTACAAATTTCCATGTTTATTATAACAATAAAATTATTAAGTGGCACAGTATTTTGAAAGGGACAAGAATATAGCAGATAAATTGTATATATATATATATATACACACAACTAATTGTAGGCTATATTCAAGTTTTAGATAAGAAAGATTTAGTGTGGTAGGAAATGAAAGGATTGTGCCTTCCATCTATAAATATCATGATTCCCTCAGGATAAGCTTATCACCAGATATCTCATCATCATGGAGATTGCTTCAGTTTATATACTCAACACTTCCTCAATACCTTCAGTAGCTTTTTCTCTACATTTGGAAAGCTGGAGGGTGAAACAAAAAAAACTCCTCCTTGGAGCCTCCCTTCATAGAAGAGTCAGAATTTTCCAGCTATCTCTTCCTTTTCCATGAGCCTCTCTGCTCAGTTTTCATGCCACAAAATATCACGCTTCTATATCAGGTAGCTTCTGTCCCTACTTCACCTCCCATGAATGTTCCATGAACAGACAACAACAACAAAAATAACAATAATCACCAAAAAAAGTAGAAATTTCAAAGAAAAACTCTTTACTATGTTACTGGCTAAAGATAGGAAATACTAGCACAACTTACTCCCACAGTGAACCATTTAATTGTTCAATACCCACTAGTCTCAATAAACAAAATTAAATTCAGTAGTCTGGAACAACAAAGGATTGAACTAAAATGCCAGAAGGGGGAACACATTTCACTGAACTGAGAAAAAAAGTCAGGCTCCAATGATTCTCTTATCTTAAGCACACAAAATACAAAGACTATTTTCCCCCCAAAGAAAAGATGTAAATCATTAAAACATGTCTTTGAAAAGTAGAGAAAATAAAATAGATTTTTAAAAAAATCACAAGGTATCTCTATTATTAATCTCTACCAAAAAGAAATATAGAATACTACCTTTCATTGGAGAATAATTGTCTCAGAAGAATGGCACTATGGATGGGCAAACTGAAAGTTTCCTGGAAAAGATGTCTATATTTGATGACCAGATTTAAATTTTTAATGAACATTCATAGGCATGACGAGTTTTTGAAGTTTTTTTCATTAAATAGATGGCAATAAGCCTGGATTGCTTTTGGGGAAGCTTTTCACTACAGAACTCTTGAGTTACTACCATTCTAACAATCCAATATTTTAGTCACAATCTTCACGGAATATGGCTTTATGGCAGCAAATAATGGCAACCCATGATCTCGGAAGAGTCAAAATTCTAAGTAACTAAGGGACAAAGAGACCATAAACATCAATCCAACTTAAGTAAGTTGAAATGTATAATCAATAATGGATAATTTATGTAGCAAAAGTTGGTAAAAGTAATATAAAACACATTTCTCTACCTATAAATATCTATTCATACCTATATAGACAGACATCCACATACAGTATCTATGTGTATAGTATCTATCTATAGATAGTATTTATATCTATAGGATGAAATACTATCTTTAAATATCTACAATCTAGCTATGTGTAAATATCCCTTAATTCATATATATCTATAACTGTAAAGAAGAGTGGGTGCTATTCCACAGTTAGGATGAGGGAAGAATAAATTGAGGATCACAGTGGCATCCTCTATATTACTAGAGCCAGAAATCTTTCAGTATTTGGATTGATGTTTAAAATTTTTGCAAAACTTATTCATGGGAGGGGGGCAGAGCCAAGATGGCGAACTGCAGACAGCATTCTCTGTGAGCTCCTTAGACCTTCCCTCAGACCCAGACAAATTGAGCCTCCGAACTGGTTCTGGAGTGAGGGCCCTATCAAACACTTGGACTAAAACACACTTCTATCAAAAATTTTCTTTGAAAGAACTCCGGAGAAGGTAAGTTTCAGACAGCACAGGCGATCAGCAGCTTGCCACAACCAGACGCCAGTGCTACCGGGGTGGAAGTTGAGGCTGGAATAGAGCAGCTGATTTTAGGCACCCAGGAAGTCCCTGGGAGACACTTGGGCCACTTTATGCTGCTTGAAGGCAAGTGCTTTGGCAAATCTGTCTTTAGTAAAGGGTGGATTGAGAGCAGCTGAAAGCATTGTCCTAGTGGGGATCTAGCCTGACCAGGACACCCACAGGAAGTCAACTTGACAAACTGCCCCAGGAAAAACTGAAAAGGCTACAGGTCTGACTCTTGTTCCTCAGCTTAAAAACATGAGCAAGAAGCAGAAGAGAGCTCTCACCTTAGACAGCTTTTACAGAGAGAAAGTAAGGCAGACTCCAGATTCTGAAGTTCTGAAAACAATCCCAGATGAAGCCACAAAGGCAGACATGAGCTGGTCCCCGTTTCAGAAGGCTTACATGGAAGATTGCATAAAGAATCTCAAAAGAGAGCAAGAAGAAAAATGGGGAAATTTATTGAGCTCAGTGCAAGAAAAAAATAACTCCCTGCAACAGGGATGTGAAAAACTGGAAAACAACACTGGTGAAATGGAAAAAAATCATTCAATCACTGGAAAATAAAATTGGTGAATTGGAAAAAGACAACAATTCACTGAAAACAAAATTGGTGAATTGGAAAAAATCACCAATTCACTGGAAAATAAAAATAGTGAATTAGAAAAAAATCATCAATTCACTGGAAAATAAAAATGGTGAATTGGAAAAAGAAAACAATTCATTGAAAAATAAAATTGGCAAAATGGAAAAAGAATGCATTGAACCAAAACATTCAATTGGCCAGTTACAAAAGGAGCTAAAAAAAGATAACATAAGGAAATAATACTTTAAAAATTAAAATTGAACAAATAGAAGTAAATGACTCAATAAGACTTCAAGAATCAATCAAAGACAAAAAAATGAAAAAAATAGAAGAAAATATGAAATATCTCCTAGAAAAACAACTGACGTGGAAAACAGATGCAGGTGAGACAATCTAAGGATTATTTTGGAATCCCTGAAAGCCACAATGAAAAAAAAAAGAACCTTGATGCTATCTTCCAGGAAATCATGAAAAAGAATTGCCCTGATGTTTTAGAACCAGAAGGCAAAATCGGCATTGAAAGAATTCACCGATCACCTCCTGAAAGAGACCCCAAAATTAAAACCCCAAGGAATATCATGGCCAAATTTCAGGACTATCACACCAAGGAAATGCTTTTGATATTACAAGCAGCTAGAAAAAAACAGTTCAAATACCGAGGAAGTGTAATTAAAATTACACAAGATCTGTCAGCTTCCACAATAAAGGTTCAAAGGGCCTGGAATCAGATATTCTGATAGGCAAAAGAACTTGGATTACAACCAAGAATAAGTTATGCAGCTAAAATGAGCATCATGTTCCAGGGAAGAAGATAATCATTCAATGATACAGGAGAATTTCACCTATTTCTAATGAAAAGACCAGATCTGAACAAAAAATTTGACCTCCAAATACAAAACTCAAGAGAAGCATAAAAAGGTAAAAAGGAAAGAACTCGGGAACTATATTTCTTCTATGGGTATCCTTAAAGAATGGGGGTATAATTTGATCTTACTTTGATAAAAATGGAAAAGTAATTAGAGGTGAAAAGGATATCATACAGAAAAAAAGGGGGGAAAGTAGGCAAAATGAAGCAAAAAAAGGAGGTAAAATGAGGCAAAATCTCATGAAGAGACATAGAAGATCTAATATAATTGAGGGAAAGAAATGAGGGCCATGAGTTTAGTGTAAACCCTACTCTCACTAGATTGGATTCTAAGAGAGTATATCCGACACATTTGGGTTCAAAGAAAGGCCTGACCCTCCTTGTGGGAAGGAGGGAGGGAAAGGAGGAAAGAAAAGGGATAGACTAATAGAAAGATTAGGGGAAAGGTGTAAAAGGGAGGGAGAGGTTCCAAAAAGGGGAGTACTGTTGGAAGGAGGTGGTCATTAAAAATGTACTGGGGAGGGGGGAAGGGAGAGAGGGGATAGGGAAGAGAAAATCATGACTCTGGGTAAATAAGATGGCAGGAAATACAGATATAGTTATTATAACTGTGAATGTGAATGGGATGAACTCTCCCATAAAATGGAAGCAGGTAGCAGACTGGATTAAAAGCCAGAATCCTACAATATGTTGTTTACAAAAAACACATCTAAAACATAAAGATACATACAGAGTGAAGGTAAAAGGCTGGAGCAGAATCTTCTATGCCTCAGGTGAACAAAAAAAGGCAGGGGTAGTAATCCTTATCTCGTATCAAGTAAAAGCAAAAATAGATCTAATTAAAAGAGATAAGGAAGGAAACTGTATTTTACTAAAGGGCACCATAGACAATGAAGCGGTATCAATACTAAACATATATGCACCAAGTGGTATAGCATCCAGATTCCTACAGGAGAAACTAACAAAGATGCAAGGAGAAATAGACAGTAAAATTGTACTAGGGGGGATCTCAACCTTGCTCTCTCAGAATTAGATAAATGAAACTACAAAATAAATGAGAAAGAAGTTAGGGAGGTAAACAAAAGGCTAGAAAAGTTAGATATTATAGACCTCTGGAAGAACTTGAATGGTAACAGAAGGGAGTATACTTTTTTCTCAGGGGTTCATGGAACTTATATGAAAACTGATCATGTGTTAGGGCATAAAAACCTCAAAATCAAATACAGAAAGGCAGAAATAGTAAATGCATCCTTTTCAGATCATGATGCATGATGCAATAAAATTCACTTGTAATATAAGGCCAGGAGAAAACAGACCACAAGTTAATTGGAAATTAAAGATCTAATCCTGAAGAATGAATGGGTGAAAGAGCAAATTATTGACACAATCGATAATTTCATCCAGGAGAATGACAACAATGAGACAACATACCAAAATTTGTGGACATGGTTAAAGCGGTTATAAGGGGTAATTTTATATCTGTAGATGCTTACTTGCATAGAACAGAGAAAGAGAAGATCAATGAACTGGGCTTTGAATTAAAAAAAGCTAAAAAAAAGACCAAATTAAAAACCCTCAATAAAATACTAAATTGGAAATTCTGAAAATTAAAGGGGAGATCAATAAAATTGAAAATAAGAAATCTATCGAATTAATAAATAAAACTAAAAGTTGGTTTTATGAAAAAACCAACAAAATAGATAAGCCTTTAGTTAATTTGATTAGAAAAAGGAAAGAGGAAAATCAAATTGGTAGTCTCAAAAATGATAAGGGAAAACTTTCCTCCAATGAAGAGTTAATTAGAGTAATAATTAGGAGTTTTTTTGCCCAACTTTATGCCAATAAATTTGATAATGTAAATGAAATGGAGGAATATCTACAAAAATATAGATTGCCTAGGTTAACAGAAGAGGAAATAAATTGTTTAAATAGCTCCATTTTGGAAAAAGAAATAGAACAAGCTATTAATCAACTCTCTAAGAAAAAATCTCCAGGGCCAGATGGATTTACATGTGAATTCTACCAAACATTCGAAGAACAATTAATACCAATACTATATAAACTATTTGAAAAAAATAGGGAAAGAAGGTATACTACCAAATTCCTTCTATGACACAGATATTGTGCTGATAGCTAAACCAGGTAGGGAGATAACTGAGAAAGAAAACTATAGACGCATTTCCCTAATGAATATTGATGCAAAAATTTTAAATAAGATTTTAGCAACGAGATTACAGAAAGTCATCCCCAGGATAATACACCATGACCAAGTAGGATTTATACCAGGAATGCAGGTCTGGTTCAATATTAGGAAAACTATTAGCATAATCAATTATATTAATTACCAACTTAACAAAAACCTTATGATTATCTCAATAGATGCAGAAAAAGACTTTCATAAAATCCAACACCCATTCCTATTAAAAACATTAGAGAGTATAGGAATAAATGGGCTTTTCCTTAAAATGATTAGTAGTATCTACTTAAAACCATCAGCAAGCATCATATGTAATGGAGTCAAAGTACAACCATTCCCAATAAGATCAGGAAAGAATCAAGGCTGCCCCCTCTCAACATTACTACTTAATAGTCTTAGAAATGTTAGCTTTGGCAGTAAGAGAAGAAAAAGGGATTAAAGGAATTAGAGTAGGTAATGAGGAAAACAAATTATCACTCTTTGCAGATGACATGATGGTATACTTAGAGAACCCTAAAGACTCAACTAAAAAACTACTAGAAGCAATTCACAAATTTAGCAAAGTTGCAGGATACAAAATAAATCCACATAAATCATTAACATTTTCATATATTACCAATAAATTCAGCAGCAAGAGATACAAAAAGAAATTCCATTCAAAATAACTGTTGATAGTGTAAAATATCTGGGAATTTACCTGCCAAGCGAAAGTCAGGAATTATAGGAATTAAGCTACAAAAGAGTTTCCATACAAATAAAATCAGACCTAGTCAATTGGAAAAACATAAAATGCTCATAGGTAGGCCGAGCGAATATAATAAAAATCACATTACTACCCAAACTAATTTATTTACTTAGTGCCATACCAATTAAACTGCCAAGAAATTATCGTACAGATCTAGAAAAAAGAGTAGCAAAATTAATTTGGAAGAACAAAAGTTCAAGAGTTTCAAGAGAATTAATGAAAAAAAAAGGCTGATGGTGGTGGAGTTGTTGTACAAGATCTAAAACTATATTACAAAGCAGCAGTCATCAATACCATTTGGTACTGGCTAAGAAATAAAGTAGTTGATCAGTGGTATAGGATAGAATCACAGGACAAACTAGGCAATAACTATAGCAATATAGTCTTTGATAAACCCAAAGACCCCAGCTTTTGGGATAATTACTCACTATTTGACAAAAACTGTTGGAAAAATTGGAAACTAGTGTGGAAGAAATTAGGGCTTGACCCACAGCTAACACCACATACAAAGATAAGATCTAAATGGGTTCATGATCTGGATATAAAGAGTGATATTATAAGTAAATTAGAGAAAGGTAATATAGTTTGCCTCTCAGACCCATGGAGATGGAATAAATTTATGTTCAAAGAAGAACTGGAACTCTTAATGGAACACCAGATAGATAACTTTGACTATATTAAGTTAAAAAGTTTTTGTACAAACAAAACCAATTCTGTCAAGATTATGAGGGAAGCAATAAATTGGGAAATCTTCTTTACATTTAAGGGTTCTGATAAAGGTCTCATCTCTAAAATATATAGAGAATTGTCTCATATTTATGAGAATTCAAGCCATCCTCCAACTGATAAATGTTCAAAGGATATGAACAGACAATTTCCAGAGGATGTAATTAAAACTATTTGTAGTCATATGAAAAGGTGCTCCAAATCACTATTAATCAGAGAAATGCAAATTAAGACAATCCTGAGGTACCACTACACACCTGTCAGATTGGCTAAAATGACAGGAAAAGTTAATGATGAATATTGGAGGAAATGTGGGAAGGCTGGGATACTGATGCATTGTTGGTGGAACTGTGAACTGATCCAGCCATTCTGGAGAACAATTTGGAGCTATGCTCAAAAAATTATCAAACTGTGCATACCCTTTGACCCAGCAGCATTTCTTTTGAGCTTATATCCCAAAGAAATCATAAAGGAAGGAAAGGGCCCCACATGTACAAGAATGTTTGTGGCAGCCCTTTTTGTACTGGCTAGAAACTGGAAATTGAATGGATGCCCATTAATTCTAGAATGGCTGAATAAATTATGGTATATGAATATTATGGAATATTATTGTTCTGTAAGAAATGACCAGCAAGACAATTTCAGAGAGGCCTGGAGAGACTTACATGAACTGATGCTGTGTGAAATGAGCAGAACCAGGAGATTGTTATACATGACAACAACAATACTATATGGTGATCAATTCTGATGGACATGGCTCTTTGCAACAAAGAATTGTCTCCTACCAGTTCTAATTGTTCACTGAAGAAAGCCATATACACCCAGAGAGAGGGATGTTAAATGTAGGCTGCATCATAACATTTTCGTGCTCCAGATTGATGTTTGCTTGCATTGTATTTCCTTTATCAGATTATTTTTTTCTTGTAGATATATTTCGTGCACAAGAGTGATGTGTGGAAATATCTATACATATATTCAATTTGTCAAGTATTTTTTCAAAAATAACCTGTAGTCAATATCCCGCCATCCTGGAGGAGGGTGGGAACCGGGGGGGGGGATTTGTAACAGAAAGATTTGAATGGGTTAATGTTGAAGAATTTCCCATACATATGTTTTGCAAATAAAAAAAATAAATTTAAAAAAAAATTCATGGGAGAGTTCTGATCTACATTAATATGATATAACTAAGATAATAAGATAACATACACAATAGAGAATCAAATTAGCCTAGAAGATTATTTATTCTTACCATTGCCTCTAAGATGTATATTTTCCTTTCATTGATATGTAAGCAAATCTTTATCTTGTTCTAGTCAAAACTTGACTAAGTTCTTGGTTCTTCCTATAGGAATTTCAAGTTTATCTTATCTCCAAATATTTATCCTGGAAGAAAACATACTGTTACTATACCCTTTTAACCTATCCTAAAATATTCAAGTAATGACAGAGAGGACTTGGAAGTAGTATATTTCCCACCACTAATGAACTCCCCTTTATATAATTCATTTCCTTTGATGTATTTCATTTTCATTATTTCTTATATACAAGTACCTATTTTCTATCTCAACATTTCTTTTTCTGTATTAAACATTCCATGATATTCATGTTATTTTAATCACTACATTCTTCTATCCTTGAAAACATTTGTCTCACCAAAACTTCTAATTAGTGTTTTGGACACATGTTTACTTCACTTTCCAAAGTGCAAAATTCCCTGTTTCAGTTTTTTATGTTACCTACTTATTTGGACATCTTTTCGTTAGCATTTCCCCGAGTTTTCAAAAGCAGATAGCAACACAAAATGAATTGAATTATTAACAATCATCAATGAAAGTGTGTTAGCGAAAGATCATTATTTAACTAAATGATTAAGAAATTGAAAAACAATAGTTTGGAATGATGTCAGACACATATGACAAAGATGCATGGTAGAGAGAAGCTAAATTAAGCATGTGCTTATAGCATGAGAGGTGAAAAAGAAAACTCAGTGAATATATTGTCTATAACTACAAAAGAATACCATCTACAACATACCAAACAAGTGATTATATACTATCTAAAGGAGGATATAGTAATCTTTTAGTTGCCAAAGCAATATTTGTCTCTTACAAATACTTCTAAATGGTAGAAAATTTTTATTGAAATCAAGTCTACTTCTATATAACAGCTCTTCATGTACTTTGAAAACTGCTTTCATGCCTCCAACCAATCCCAAATTTTCTTTTCTCTAGATAACTATTGGAAAGCAAAATCTGGAGATAATCTTCTATGTCAAACCACACAGTTAATCCTATAATACATGAGTTATTTTAAAATATTTCTTGCATAGCCTTTTTCTCTAGAATAACAAATTGTGTTAAAATAAGATACTAATTTAAAAAAATTACTACTAAAATGCCTCATTTAAAAAAAAGTTACTAAATCAAAAAGTTACTAATTAAAAAAAATGCCTTTTAGCATTGTGACAATTATGAAAAAATATTTTTTTGGTCCAGAATGTTTGTCAAAACCCTATATAACTTATGGATAATAATTCAAATGTTTCTTTTTCACAGGGATACCATATTAAATGGTGAGCAAAAGTGTGGTTTAATATGTTTTGGCAACTTTTATTTTAGAAAACATTCATATTATATTTTAAATTCCATTAAAACTATAATGAAATTTTTTTTAATTCATTTCAACACTTGGGTTCAAACTCCCCACCACCTGCTCCAAAATTATCTGAGGGGAAAAATAGTGATTGTCTTGGAATTTCATTGTGGAGGAAGCTTCATTTTTTGTTAAAAGAGTTATTAGGCTCAACTCATTACCATTGTATATCTATATCATGTAAGACAGGAAAATAAAAAACAAAATAAATAAAAATGAAAAAGTACATTTCCCCCTAATTATCAAGTGTTGAATCCATAACCTTTTTTTCTCATTTGACTCTTAACAAAAAGTTGTTCCTAAAAAGATAAAATCTATGCTTCTGATCCAAAATTAACTTAGCATTTAAGTCATTGTACTGCAGCAGATCAGAGTAGCAGCATGATGTTGGCAACACCAGAGGAAATGCCAAAAGCAGATATTATCTATTGAATTTTAAAAATTACATAGTATAGACAATAATGACTATCTTTGAGGGAATATTTCAGGTTAAAATATATATATTGTTAATTCTTCAGAGAGAACCAATATACTGAAATATAAGTAAGAAAAGTATATATATATATATGTGATATGCAACTATGAGTATATATGTATGAGAGAAAAAAATGGCAAAATAGAGAGAGAGAGAGAGAGAGAGAGAGAGAGAGAGAGAGAGAAGAGAGATGAGAAAAGAAAGGAAAGCGAATAAGAGAAAGAGAGAAAATGAGAAAAAAGAATGTTACATGAGGGAGCATTATATTTCTAAAAAAATATATAAACCTACTGACTTAGGAGAAATTGTTTAACCTTTTAGGGACTTATCCCTAGATGCATGCTGTTAATAACAATTCTCCAAAACTGGAACAATGTTTATTTAAAGAAAAGAAAGTATACTTAATGTCTTTTCATAAGAAATATCTACTATAAGATCTTGTGCCTAAATTTTGCTTTTGGAAAGTGTGGTCATTGAACAATCAAAAGTGAGAATGCAATTAGATACAACTTGCTAAGAATATATGATTTATGGAAGATATCTAAAATCCATTTTGAGTTTCTCATGGAAAGAGGTAGCAAATGTAAGGAAGCTTTTTTTGTTAATTTTTTAATAGTTATTCTTATCACTATCAATTTGCCTTTTGATTTCAGTATTATAATGTAGGTATAGAAGTTCATTCTATTCCAAGATAGAAATAATATACTTCACATGCTCAATTTTAGTGCTACAATTCATGTTTTATAGACATATTTATTTATTCTACACTTTATGAAGCTAAGATAGAAACAGAGTAGACTTGTAGATATTTCCCAGTCCAGTGATCTGACAAATTGTTGCCCTGATCAATCTGTCAAAATGTCCTCACCCTACCTCCCTTTTCCCACACTAAGTTGTAGTTGCAGTGCAGCTCTGTTTGGGATAAATCAACCCCTGGTTACTATGGAAACTACAGTAATAATAGATATGGAAGCAATGGCAGCTTTCTCCTGCTATTAGTCAGGAAAGAAAATACTTTTCTTACCAGAGTTTTTCAATCTTAATTAGTAGGGGAGACTATGTATTGCTTCTCTAAAGATTCAAAATGGTTAGTGAGCTGACTGCTCAGGGAAAAAGCAGTAGGGCATAAATCCCTACTTAGCAAGAGGAAAGATTGGTGAGAATACCATTTAGCATGCTTTTTTAAATTGCCTCATTTTGAACTGGTATTTATGCTCTTGTAATTGTGCGCATGTGTATTTAGCCAGTAATTCACTGTGATATGGATCTTCTCAAAACTTCATTTCACAGCTGTAAGCCAAAATTGAATTATCCAAAGGATTCTGCAGACTAGAATAACTTTATGTGAAAGTTACTAGGGAGGGGAATTCAAACCATGTTCAGGATGACATTCCAATAGGCACTGTTATAGTGACAGAATTGCCTTAGTCTAATTTCTTGAATGTTTTCTAGCATTACTCTAAGAAATGGGAAATAACATTAATTTTAATAATACCAACAACAATAGTAACAACTAAAATTTATGTAGTGATTATTATGTGCCAGGCACTGTGGAAAGAGCTTTATAACAGTAGGTTGACAATATTATTATTTCAATTTACATTTGAGGAAGCTAAGGCAAACAGTTCAGTTACTTGCCCAACATTACAGAGCTAGCTAGTGTAGCAGAACAGATTTGAACTCAGGTTTTCCTGACTAGCAGGCCTGGCTCTCAATCCACTGTGCCATAACTTCCATACATAAAAAGCCATTTAAGAGGCATCTATTTGGGAAGAACATTAGGTACGGTGTCAGTAGAACTGACTTCTAAACTTTTAGTAGCTTTGTGACCTTGGCAAACAATTTTTCATCCATTAAATTTCAGATTCTTATTTCTAGAATGAAGATTGTTTTTTTGGCTAAATGATCTCTGTGGTTCCACCTGCTTAAGAATTTTGTGATTGTAGGAGCAGCTAGGTGGTGCAGTGGATAGAGCACCAGCCCTGAAGTCAGGAGAACCTGAGTTCAAATCTGATCTCAGACACTTAACACTTCCTATCTGTGTGACCCTGGGCAAGTCACTTAACTTCAATTGCCTCAGCAAAAAAAAAAAAAAAAGAATTTTGTGATTATAAGTGTGAAGAAGTGGGGAAGGGTACAGAAGTCTTGAGCAGTAGAAGCAAGAAGTTTTCATCAATGATAACAGACAAAGGGGAGTCAAGATAATTAGAGTTCCTGAGCTTCTATGAAATTATTGGAGTAGGATAATAAATGGATAATCATTCATAGAAAAAAGGGAAATTCACACACAAATCATCAGCATTTCTATATATTACTGACAAAACCCATAAGCAAGAGATAGAAAAAGAAATTTCATTTGAAATAACTATAGACAAAATAAAATATTTGGGTGTCTGCCTGCCAGGACAAATCCAGGAACTATATGAACACAATTACAAAATATTTTTCATGCAAATAAAGTCAGCTCTAAACAATTGAAAAATATATCAATTGCTCATGGGTAGGCCGAACTGATATAATAAAAATGTTAATTCTGCCTAAATTGGTTTGCTTGTTCAGTACCATACCAATTAAACCACTAAAAAATATTTTATAAAATTAGGAAAAATAATAACAAAATTCATCTGGCAGAGCAAAAGGTCAAGGATATCAAGGGAATTAATGAAAAAGAAACACAAAGGAAGGTAGCTTAGCAGTACCAGACCTAAAATTATATAATAAAACAGCAGTCATCAAAACCAATTGGTACTAATTAAGAAATAGGTGGAAAATCAGTGGAATAGGTTAGATGTACACGACATAATAACTAAGAACCATAGTAATCTAGTATCCAGCTTTTGGTATAAGAACTCACTACTTAACAAAAATTGCTGAGGAAACTGGAAAATAATGTCAGAAACTCAGCATAAACCTGCACATCATACCCCATATCAAAAAAAGTGAAAATCGATACCTGATTTGGTCACCATAAACAAATTAGTAAAGCAAGGAATAATTTACCTATCAGATCTTTAGAGAAGGGAGGAATTTTATGACCAAAGAAGAACTAGAGAATTTTAGGAAAGGCACAATGGACAACTTCAATTACATTGAATTAAAAAAGTTTTTGCGGAGCCAACATGGCGAACTGCAGACAGCATTCTCTGTGAGCTCCTGAGACCTTCCCTCAGACCCAGACAAATTGAGCCTCTGAACTGGTTCGGGAGTGAGGGCTCCACCAAGCACTTGGACTACAATGCACTTCGATCAACAATCTACTTTGAAAAAATTTCAGAGAAGGTTAGCCTCAGGGGAAATCGGCCACTGGTTGCAATCAGACGCCAGTCGAGGCGGGAGTCAGGGCTATTATAGAGGAGTGGATTTTAGGCACCCAGGAAGCCCCTGGGAGACGCCTGGGCTACTTTGCTCTGCTTGAGGGCAGGTGCTTTGGCAGATCTGCCTTTGGTAAAGGGTGGATTGAGAGCAGCTGAAAACGTGGTCTTAGTGCAGATCTAGCCCCACCAGGCTCAGATGGGAAGTCAACTTGGCAAACTGCCTCAGGGCAAATTGAAACTGCTGCAATATTCCGTGCTGGCCTCAACTCAAAAGCATGAGTAAGAAACAGAAGAGAGCTCTCACCATAGACAGCTTTTATGGAGAAAAAAATAGAGCAGTCCCCATATCCTGAGATTCTGAAAACAATCCCAGAAGAAGCCACAAAACCAGACATAAGCTGGTCTCCCTTCCAGAAGGCTTACCTGGAAGATTGCATAAAGAATCTCAAAAGAGAGCTAGAAGAAGAATGGGGAAATAAATTGAGATCAGTGCAACAGAGATATCAAAAACTGGAAAACAGGACTGGTGAATTGGAAAAAGAAAACTATTCAATGAAAAATAAAATTGGTGAATTGGAAAAAAAATCACCAATTCAATAGAAAATAAAAATGGTGAATTGGAAAAAAAAATTCACTGAAAAACAAAATTGGTGAATTGGAAAAAATCACCAATTCACAGGAAAATAAAAATGGTGAATTGGAAAAAATCACCAATTCACTGGAAAATAAAAATGGCAAATTCAAAAAGGACACCACTTCACGGAAAAACAAAATTGGCAAAATGGAAAAAGATTGCATTGAATCAAGAAATTCAATTGGCCAGCTACAAAAGGAGCTAAAAAAGATAACTGAAGGAAATAATACTCTAAACATTAAAATTGAACAAATAGAAGTAAATGACTCAATAAGTCTTCAAGAATCAGTCAAACAAAAACAAAAAAAATGAAAAAATAGAAGAAAATATGAAATATCTCCTAGGAAAAACAACTGACTTGGAAAACAGATCCAGGAGAGACAATCTAAGGATTATTGGACTCCCTGAAAGCCACGATGAAAAAAAGAACCTGGATGCTATCTTCCAGGAAATTGTGAAAGAGAACTGCCCTGATGTTTTAGAATCAGAAGACAAAATTGGTATTGAAAGAATTCACCAATCACCTCCTGAAAGAGACCCCAAAATTAAAACCCCAAGGAATATCATGGCCAAATTTCAGGACTATCGCTCAAAGGAAAAGATATTGCAAGCAGCTAGAAAGAAATAGTTCAAATACCGAGGAACTGTAATTAGAATTACACAAGATCTGTCAGCTTCCACATTGAAGGATCAAAGGGCCTGGAATCAGATATTCCGAAAGGCAAAAGAACTTGGATTACAGCCAAGAATAAGTTATCCAGCTAGAATGAACATCATCTTCGAGGGAAGAAGATGGTCATTCAATGATACAGGAGAATTTCACCTATTTCTAATGAAAAGACCAGATCTGAACAAAAAAATTGACCTCCAAATACAGACCTCAAGAGAAGCATAAAATGGTAAAAAGGAAAGAACTCTTGGGAACTATATTTCTACTATGGGTATCCTTAAAGAATGGGGTACAATTTGATTTTTCTTTGATAATAATGGAAAGGAAATTAGAGGTGGAAGGGATACCATACTGAAAAGAGGGGGGGAGGAGGAGGAAAAATAAAGTAAAAATAAAGGACGTAAAATAAGACAAAATCTCATGAAGAGACATAGAAGACCTAATATAATTGAGGGAAAGAAGGGAGGGTGATGAGTATTGTGTAAACCTTACTCTCATTAGATTGGACTCTAAGAGAGTATATCAGACACATTTGGCTTCAAAGAAAGGCCTGACCCTCCTTGTGGGAAGGTGGGAGGGAAAGGAGGAAAGGAAAGGGATAAACTAATAGAAGGTTTAGGGGAAAGATATAAAGGGAAAGGAGGGACTCTGAAGAAGAGAGGGGAAAGGGAATAGAAAATCATAACTCTGGGTAAATAAGATGGCAGGGAATACGGATATACTTATTTTAACTGTGAATGTGAATGGGGTGAACTCTCCCATAAAACGGAAGCGGGTAGTAGACTGGATTAAAAGCCAGAATCCTACAATATGTTGTTTACAAGAAACACATCTAAAACATAGAGATACATACAGAGTGTAGGTAAAGGGCTGGAGCAGAATCTTCTATGCTTCAGTTAAACAAAGAAAGGCAGAGGTAGCAATCCTTATCTCGGATCAAGTAAAAACAAGAATAGATCTAATTAAAAGAGATAAGGAAGGAAACTATATTGTACTAAAGGGTACCATAGACAATGAAGTGGTATCAGTACTAAACATATATGCACCTAGTGGTATAGCATCCAAATTCCTAGAGGAGAAACTAACAGAGATGCAAGGAGAAATACACAGTACAACTATACTAGTGGGGGATCTCAACCTTGCTCTCTCAGAATTAGATAAATCAAATCACAAAATAAATAAGAAAGAAGTTATGGAGGTAAACAAAAGGCTAGAAAAGTTAGGTATGATAGGTCTCTGGAGGAAATTGAATGGTGATAGGAGAGAGTATACTTTTTTCTCGGGGTTCATGGACCTTATATGAAAATTGATCATGTCTTAGGGCATAAAAACCTCAAAATCAAATGCAGAAAAGTAGAAATAGTAAATGCATCCTTCTCAGATCAGGATGCAATAAAACTCACATGTAAAATAAGGCCAGGAGAAAATAGTCCACAAGTTAATTGGAAATTAAAAAATCTAATCCTGAAGAATGGAGGGATGAAAGAGCAAATTATAGACACAATCGATAATTTCATCCAGGAGAATGACAATATTGAGACAACATACCAAAATTTGTGGGACACGGCTAAAGCAGTTATAAGGGGTAATTTTATAACTCTAGATGCTTACTTGCATAAAACAGAGAAAGAGAAGATCAATGAACTGGGCTTACAATTAAAAAAGCTAGAAAAAGACCAAATTAAAAACTCTCAATTAAATACCAAATTGGAAATTCTGAAAATCAAAGGGGAGATCAATAAAATTGAAAATAAGAATACTATTGAATAAATAAATAAAACTAAGAATTGGTTTTATGAAAAAACCAACAAAATAGATAAGCCTTTAGTTAATTTGATTAGAAAAAGGAAAGAGGAAAATCAAATTATTAGTCTCAAAATTGATAAGGGAGAACTTTCCTCCAATGAAGAGGAAATTAGAGTAATAATTAGGAGTTTCTTTGCCCAACTTTATGGCAAGAAATTTGATAATGTAAATTAAATGGAGGAATATTTACAAAAATATAGATTGCCTAGGTTAACAGAAGAGGAAATAAATTATTTAAATAGCCCCATTTTGGACAAAGAAATAGAACAAGCTATTAATCAACTCTCTAAGAAAAAATCTCCAGGGCCAGATGGATTTAGATGTGAATTTCACCAAACATTCAAAGAACAATTATTCCCAATACTACATTAACTATTTGAAAAAAATATGGAAAGAAGGTATACTACCAAATTCCTTCTATGACACAGATATGGTGCTGATAGCTAAACCAGGTAGGGAGAAAACTGAGAAACAAAACTATAGACCCATTTCCCTAATGAATATTGATGTAAAAAATTTAAATAAGATTTTAGCAACGAGATTACAGAAAGTTATACCCAGGATAACACACTGTGACCAAGTACCTTTTATACCAGGAATGCAGGACTGGTTCAAATTAGGAAAACTATTAGCATAATCAATTATATCAATAACCAAATTAACAAAAACCCTATGATTATCTCAAGAAGATGCAGAAAAAGCCTTTGATAAAATCCAACACGCATTCGTGTTAAAAACTCTGGAGAGTATAGGAATAAATGGACTTTTCCTTAAAATGATTAGTGGTATCTACTTAAAACCTTCAGCAAGCATCATATGTAATGGAGTCAAACTAGAACCATTACCAGTAAGATCAGGAATGAATCAAGGCTGGCCACTGTCACCATTATTATCTAATATTGTCTTAGAAATCTTAGCTTTGGCCGTAAGAGAAGAAAAAGAGATTAAAGGAATTAGAGTAGGTAATGAGGAAACCAAATTATCACTCTTTGCAGATGACATGATGATATACATAGAGAAATGTAAAGACTCAACTAAAAAACTACTAGAAACAATTCACGACTTTAGCAAAGTTGCAGGATACAAAATAAATCCACATAAAACACCAGCATTTTTATATATTACCAATAAAGTTCAGCAGCAAGAGATACAAAAAGAAATTCCATTCAATATAACTGTTGATAGTATAAAATATTTGGGAATTTTTCTGCCAAGGGAAAGTCAGGAACTATATGAACTAAACTACAAAACACTTTCCACACAAATAAAATCAGACCTAGTCAATTGGCAAAACATAAAATGCTAATGGGTAGGCTGAGCGAATATAATAAAAATGACATTACTACCCAAAC
>JAJPUD010007706.1:633-102563 GCA_023553655.1 Myrmecobius fasciatus
AAAGGATATGAACAGACAATTTTCAGAGGATGAAATTAAAACTATTTGTAGTCATATGAAAAGGTGCTCCAAATCACTATTGATCAGAGAAATGCAAATTAAGACAACCCTGAGATATCACTACACACCTGTCAGATTGGCTAAAATGACAGGAAAAGTTAATGATGAATGTTGGAGGGGATGTGGGAAGGCTGGGACACTGATGCATTGTTGGTGGAGCTGTGAATGGATCCAGCCATTCTGGAGAGCAATTTGGAGCTATGTTCAGAAAGCTATCAAACTGTGCATACCCTTTGACCCAGCAGCATTTCTATTGGGCTTATCTCCCAAAGAAATCATAAAGGAAGGAAAGGGCTCCACATGTGCAAGAATGTTTGTGGCAGCCCTTTTTGTAGTGGCTAGAAACTGGAAACTGAATAGATGTCCTTCAATTGGAGAATGGCTAAATAAATTATGGTATATGAATATTATGGAATATTATTGTTCTATAAGAAACGACCAGCAGGATGATTTCAGAGAGGCCTGGAGAGACTTGCATGAACTGATGCTGAAAAGACTTGCATGAACTGATGCTGAGTGAAATGAGCAGAACCAGGAGATCATTATATACGGCAACAACAATACTATATGATGATCAATTCTGATGGGCATGGCTCTCTTCAACAATGAAATGTTTCAAACCACTTCCAATTGTTCACTGAAGAAAGCCATATACACCCAGAGAGAGGGATGTGAAATGTGGACCACAACATAACATTCTCATACTCTCGATTGATGTTTGCTTACATTGTATTTCCTTTATCTGATATGTCTTTCATGTAGATGCAATTTTTCTTGCACAACAATGATAAGTGTGGAAATACGTATACATATATTCGATTTGTCAAGTATTTTAACATAATTAACATGTAGTGGATATCCTGCCATCTAGGGGAGGGGTGGGGACTAGGGAGGAAAAATTTGTAACAGAAAGCTATGTAAGGTTTAATGTTGAAGAATTACCCATACATATGTTTTGCCAATAAAAATAAAAGATTTATCTTATTACATCATACAAAATTATTACATATTAAATACCATCATTCATACAATAAGACTTTGTCACACATGAAACTCAGTAGTCCATAGATTTAGTTTAACTTACAAACTCAATTTTTGACATTGACCTATCCCAAATTCTGTGTTTTTGTGTGTACAAGAATGTGTATGTTTTGAGATGCAATTCATGTGTATGAACACACATGTATGTGCATACAATGCATTCATGAACCTACATGCACAGGTCTACATTTATGTCTATATCCTGCTATAAAATAAGTGAATTTCATTGGATTATATTGATTTTAAAAGTTCCTTCCAGCTTTAAGACTCTTTTTCTTGCTTGCTTGAAATATAAAGAATATGTATTAGGTATAAGAAATTTCTCTCATATGTTCTCTTTTTTGCATCTGAAGTTAAAATAGGATTTCCCTTTTTGATTTTAAATAGTATAAATGTAATTCACACATTCATTCAAAAGGAGTAATTCCCAAAAAGAGACACCACCATTTTCTCTTTCAGCAAACTTTGAGAAGAAAAAAAGTAAATTGGGCAGTATCTCCTTAAAAGATACAAAAAGCCTTATAATTATCTTGCTCAATCAATTTTTATAAGGGCAAAATGTTCTGCAATATCTTGATAACTGCTTTGTCAAATGATAAAAGTATTGCCCAGAAAAATTGCGAACTCAATTAGTTGACAATGACTCCTTCCAAATTCTGTATGTTTATATACATCAATGTGTATGTTTTGGGATATGAAAAATAAAATTTTGACATCAAAAAAAATAAATATTCTTTCAGCAGTTCTATATGGATACAAATTATGGAATGTCACGATCTTAGAACAATGTGACAGTGGAAAGACCATTGCTTTGGAAATCAGAGTATCAAAGTTCAGTTACAGACAGGAGATGAAATATTATGTCCAAGAAACAATTTGGCCAATTAAGATGAACCTCAGAGAAAATAAAAAGGGACTAAAGCATAATAATCTAGAAAAGATAGTCTAGAGCTAGATTATGTAAAGTATTTTATTTTGTTTTTTTAATACCAAGCAAAGTAGTTTATGTTTAATTCTAAAAGCAATGGAATGCTGATAGGATTTTTTGAGCAGAAAAGTGACACTGTTAGACATGTTTTCTGAAGATTAATTTGTCACCTCTGTGGCAGATGAAATTTGGGCAGAGAGTTGGGGGAAGAAATTAGGCAGGAAAATAAAAGGAGTTTGTAGAAGTCCAATAAGAGTTGATGAGAACCTGAAGTAGGTTTGTGGTTATATGAGTGCAGAGAAAGTGACATATAAGAGAGTTAGTATGAAGACCGAATCTATAAGACATAGCAATTGCTTGAATATGTGGAGTGAAGGGGAGAGAGTAAAGAGGCTTCTAAGGAACCTTTATAGTGTAGTTGAAAATTTTAAAAATAACTGAAGGTATAATTGTCTCTCTGAGATGAGTGGGGATGTCAGTTGGCTTTGTCATTCTAAAGTTTTGCTCTTTAGAACAAACATTTATTAAGATAGGCACTGTTGTGTGCTTTGCAAATATCATCTCACTTTAGCCTCCTAACAATTCTGAAAAGTAGGTCTGATTCAAACTCAAACTCAAATCGTTCTGTGAAATCTTGCTGTCATATCATAGCAAATTTTGCAGGGTTCAGTATTGCTTGTCATTGAAGTTATACTCAACACAAAATCTATGGTCTAGTAATGGTAACTAATATAGACAAATATACCAAAGCTCAATGAGAACTCTAGAGCAACTTTTTAAGCATTTCCTCATCCCTGGCATTTCAAGGCTTTCAGTCCTCTCCAGTAGGAAGATATCCATCATTTGCAACTTTCAAAATATAAACAATCCTCTCCTCTCATTAATAATGGTTATTTTAAATGGCTCTATTAATAAAATACTCTGCCAGGTGGAGATACTTAGTAATATCAATTAGTTCCCACTTAACACATTAAGTATTCATTTAATAAATTTATTTATCCTCTATATGAAGTTTGTCATCGTGCCAAAGTTGATTCTTTCTGGGGTAAATCTAAGAGATACATTGTTCTTCTAGTCAAGGAACAATTGTCTGGCAACTCTAAGGATCTGTTCTTGGCAATCACAGAGGGAAAAAATAAGGGGGAAATCTGCCCTAACAAACATGAAGATGACTGTTGAGTGCTGGATTAAGAAAAAGTATTAGGATTGGATGGATTTGGAAAAATCTTCTACTCAGGTAAAGTATATTTGCCACAATGGGCAGCTACATCTTCAAGCAATACCAGTGGCCTATGCTTTCTTCAGTAGTTCATTTCTTAGAAATGATCTGGGTAAAGCTTTAAAATAGAAAGGAAAAAAAATTTACTGAGCACTTAGTATGTGCCAAGCACTATGCTAAAATATATATATTTTTTAAAGTTATTACCATCTATGCTCAGTTAAATTTGCTTGGTTCTAGACAAAATGTTTCATAATCAAAAAACCAAAATCCTATCTTGTGCTACTATAAAATATATAGCTTTTAAAGTTTTCATTATGAATATCCTAAATCAAAGAAGTATTGCAACTAATCTGAGCTGTATAAAGATAACAAGGCTTATAAGGAAGTATACTTGCCTGGAAATCCTTCCCATATGAACATTTGAAATGCACATTCTAAGGCAAATGTCATATCCAGATACATGTGAAGTCTTCCTCAGTGTGTGTAGTTATCAAGTCTAGGTATGTGACTACAACTATACCATTATAGTATAATTTTATTTTGATAATACCTTTAAGTATTTTTAAAGTTTAAAATGAAAATAATTCTGGGATTATTTCATATATTGCTGATCTGCTCTGTGTTATCTATATCTCAGTTTTCTTAAAGGCAATCCATCTAAATATTTATAAGAAAAAATAGAATTAACTCAGTTTTCTAACAACATTGAAAATTGAAAAATTAGTTGGATTCTTTTCTTTTTTACTTCCTTAAATATTTTTTCTATCTCCTTTCAAAAAGGCACAAAATATTACATCCATAGGCAAGAAATATATTGAAAAATATGACCTAACTTCAACCTTTATTTAAAAAAAAGAAAAAAAATTGCTATCTTGGCATAGTGGGTTGGGATAGATAAAGAAATCAAAACTAGAAAAGGAAAATAATATGAAGATGAAATGATTGATATAGAATAGAACAGATGCCACTGGGAGGTGGGGGTAGAGAGGAAGGAAAAATGCGCTGGGTGGGAGTGCGTGCATACGTGTGTGTGTGTGTGTGTGTGTTTATGAAAATAAATAAGGGATATGGAAGAGAAATTATTCCAACTTTCCTTGCGTGGTCAATTCAGCTATAACTGAAATGTATGTTTTATGAACTATGGAAAATGTATGCTGTAATTTCCCTCTTCTTATCTCTAAAACATGTTTTTTCCCCTCAGGGAGTTGATGTCATTTTAGAAACTACTTAGAAAGGCTTGATGAGCATTTGAGAAATAGAATGATGCTTCACTTTGAACACAAGCACATCTTATTCCCAAATGGCAAAAATAAACCTCCTAAAACCTCTCCCTACATAACCCTCAATTAGCTAAATGCTAAAGCAGTGAGTGTATATGCATGTTATTTTTGGGTTCACACAATGGGCAGATTTTATATGAAGTGGAAACATGGTATGAATTAGATAGGTGTGTGATAATATCAGCAGGGGTCTACCAGGAACAAATTAGAAACAACCACTATCTGCCTACCATTTTGCCTAGAGATAAAACTATCTGCCTATCATTTTGCCTAGAGATAAAAGTATATAGACAATCTTTTATTTTAAGATTTTCCTTTTTATTATTACACATTTGACAAACATCAACATACACAAAACAGAAAAAGTATACTGCATACAAAACAAAATCATCACTATGAAAATGATCAGATTTTATTGTTGCTATTGTTGTTGTTTGGTATATTTCAGTTTTAATGGGACATTGCCCATGCTGAATATATCTCCTTCTGATCCACCTTCTCTGCACAGACAACTGATCCTTTCATCCTCATTCCCTCCTGCATTTTCTTGTTCCAATTATTCACTCAACATTGCCTTCATTTCACACTTTTTGTTGTTAGCTCCAAAATGAAATTATTTTCTAGAGCTATAAATGTGGTAAGAGACATTAGCATAGAGATTTTAGGAAGCTGACATAGGGACAGGAAGGACTTTGGAACTCAATGAAAATGATATATGTTCTGCATACTATAAATAAAAAGGCTTGATAGAAAGGGGAGAAGTTCCTTTGCTATGGTTGAGGATCAGTTTCCATTTGCATCTTTGTTTTTACATTTTCTTCATTTGAGTAGGGGGGAAGCACAATGCTGAATTTATTGTGAACAAGTGAGTTTCCAAGGGGTGTGCTAAAATTAATTTGTATCGGTTTAGACCCAATTGTTAAATTATCAAAGTGAGTGTTCATACTTTGGAAATTACTAAATGTTATAAATAATGGTTTTATTTACTGTTTTTATAATTGTAGATTTTCTAGATTTGAGAAAGTGATGGGAGAAGATATTAACAACTTAGATTAAACTTAAAAATATATGTTCTTTTCCCTCAGAGAGCTGATTGTTAAACATTTATTAGCAGGGTCTTGATAAGTTACCCCCCAGGTAAGACCCCTGAAATCTCCCCTAAAAGAGAAAAGAATCTAACAGTTATAACTATAATTACATAGATAGATAGATAGATAGATAGATAGATAGATAGATAGATAGATAGATAGATAGATAGGCAAACATAAGACTTGAGTTTCAGAATTAAGCTTTTAGAAACTTCTTAATGTCAAATTGGAACTTGGCAACATTCTGAGTTGAAGAACTCTCTGTAGAAATTTGAGGAAATCATTTCCACAAACTGAGCCTAAGCTTTCTTGACAATAAAAGGAGGTTGAACAGTATAAATGGAGACAGAATAGCTTTGTAGATAGGCCTCTAGATTCAGAGGCAGAACATTTGAATTTATCTCCTGCCTCAGATACATAGTTGTCTGATCCTGGGTGACTTATTTAATCTCCCCGTTGTCTCAGTTTCCTAATTTTTAATATGATTGGGCTAGTAGGTGACCCCAGAAGTCCATTCCAGCTCTAAAAATAGGATTCCACAAACCAATGAGTCTACGATTTCTGAGATCCCTTCCATTTATATAATCCCATTTTTGTAAGAAGTTGAAGTAACTCATAAAATAACTATTTTGGAGCTGAAGGAGGTTATCTAATCTTAACCCCTTATTGTGGAAATGAGGAAACTGAATACCACATTGGGTAAGTCACTTCCTAACTTCACAAAATAATGTAATAGAACTGAGACTAAAAACTAGATATCCTGGGTGCTAGGTTGGTTGATTTGTTTTTAATAAAATTTTATTGATATATTTTGTTTTAAAACTGTTTTTCCTTTTCTGCCAATCTACTCCATAAACACGGCCCCTTAATTGTTCTTTCCAATGTTAGGATACAACTTTTGAATGCATACTGAGCTGAAATTAACCTTTGAATTGTCTATGAAGGCAGAGTTTTCTATTCAAATCAGTACCGTAAACTTGGTTTCATGGAGGTTTACCTAAGAGAAGAAGCAATATTGAAGAAACCTTTTATAAACAAAAATGTGTTGAGATGATTTTTCACCTATTCATTAACAGTGAGTTTTCTAAGAGCCCTAGATAGCACATACTTTTAAATATAGCAGTATCTTATTTGTTTAAAAGTAATAACATTTTATTTTTAAATTGATTTCCAACACCTCATTAATTCAAAAGCCCTGTTTGCTGTCTACCTCATAGCAATTATAAGATTTAAGTGTATTTCTAAAGCTTCTTGGTGAGACTAGGAAAATATTATGTTACTAGTATTTTTCTTTAATTTTAAAGATCTATTTTCTGCATTTTAATTAATATCTCATTTATTTTCATATTTAATACTTCATGTGTACATTAAGATTATGGTTTGATTTCCATTCATCCAAAGGTATGTAGTATGTAAAATGTGATTTTTGAATCTTCTCATTAAGTTATGCATTTAAATTGTCAATGTAATTGTGTAGAATATTAAATATATATTGAAGAATATTGGATGATCTTTATATTGTGTTGTATTTCCAGTAAATGGGTTAATGCAGTGTTACAAATGATAATTAAAAAACAAACAACACAAGCATCTACCTCTCAGTCCCTCCAACAAATATGTGGGTTGAGAGTCGAGAAAATCTATTATTAATGAGACCCTCCCAGTAGATACCCAGATACTTATAAATCTTAGCCAAAAGGAATATGATTCTCCATAAGACTCAGGACAGCATTATCTTAACTGTCTAAAAAGTTAACTGTGTTTCAACAACCATGGGTATTCATATCTTGATTTCAGGGAAATCATTTTCTTGAAAGTTTGTCTAAACTCATACAGCTCATCCTTCCAGCTGACCAGACATATTCCCAAAGGAATCATCAAAACATCTTCAGTGATTTTCTCATCTTCATTCTGGAAGAAATCTTTCTTCAAGAGTACCTTATAGCAGCACTATAGCTCCTCCATGTCATTATAGATGGAGAAGTTTTAGTGTGCTGGTTTCTAACTTCCACAGCCTAGTATGTCTACATCAGGATGAGGGGGCAGTTAAAGGAGCTGATCCTTTCTGGTCTTCCAGATCTTCTAACAGTTATCTTAAATTGGGAGTTTATTTGAAATGTAACAGAATTGTCCTTGTACTCTTCTGAATTGGCCTTGTTGTCAACTGCTATATTCTGACAAAACTATGTGTCAATGAGCATGATGATGTCAGGTGTCAAGTTACCTATTTTCAAGTGAAAGAACTCTCTATGATTCATTCTGATATCAATATTTTCTCCAATCTCTAAATCTACTTCAATCTGCTAATTATAGCTAAAAGATATCAGTCCTCTCCACCAACCCCAAGGGTTCTGAGTATGAATTAAGTGCTCCTCTCTCTTCTGATAGCTTATTCATTGAGCCCTGTAACTCAGTAAATATTTTATTTTACTCCTGAGATTTTCAAGGGTATCCTAAATTTGTCCTCATCCAAGCCATGACTTTGGCCTCTGACTTCAACACCTTCTCCAGCACTCCAGAGGCCTTCCTGGGATCAGACCCACTTCAAATTGCTAGCTCCTGCTTCTAATAACAGAGTCCCCCAAACTATAACTTTGTCTGCTTATAGGCTTCACTGGACTTATCATCTCAATGGACTTCTGTTTAGCAAAATTTAGTTTTCTTAGACTTATTCTTCAGTGTTTAGCATACTTTTAACAATTTCTGATCCTTAGGCTATCATTTATACAACCCCCATTTTCCATTCCTACTGCTTGCTCTCTTGCTCACATTCCCTTAAACCTTAGCTCTCAAACATCCCACTCCAAATTTCCCTGACTTTTCCACTGTGCTCTCTAGAATGCTTGTTGCATAGTTAACAAAATTGCTTTCAATTTACATTCTTCCTTTCTCATTTCTCCCTGAGGTCTAGCTCCCTCTTAATGTTATAATACTGACCAATCTTTTTAATACTGATTATACTTTCACTCATATCTCCTGACTAAATATTGGCAGAGTTGAAATATTCCTTACTCCCCTTTACCATTTCCAAGCCCTTCATCTGCCACCATCACTCCAGAAGCATCCTTTGAGGTTCATTCAGTCAAAATGTATCACCCACTTAAGATCAATAGTTAATATCTACCAATCCTGAGAATACTATCTTTCCTTCCAAAATTAGTTCAGTGCCTAGTTTATAATTTTCTTTTCCTCCCACATTCCTGTCTTCATAGTAAGGGACTTCAACATACTATTGATAATTCCTCTAATACACAAATTCCCCAGTTCCTCAATATACTCAATTTCCATGATGTATCCCTTGCCTTACTTCAGTTGTGTAAAGAAATGATTATACCCTTGATCTTGCCATTTCCGATAAATGTGTTCCACTTTCATATTCATGAGCTCCAAAATTCCCTTATCTTATCATAATCAATTAACATTATCTTATTACCTCTAACCCTGTTCTTCATCTTCATAGTAAATTTGAATTGTTCATGCTTCAATTCCTTAATAAGGCATTACCCGTAAACTATCCCTACTGGCTATATTATTCCCTCTTCTCTATTTTCTCTCTTGGCTGAACCAATTCAACTTTATATTATTCTTTATACTCAAGTCCTTGCCAAATGACAGTCTTGGATTATTTTTTAACACTTGCAGCTTTCACTTTTGTTCACATACTAATTAACAGAAGTGGAAAAATTAAAAAAAAACCTATTCATTGTATACACAACAAATTTATGTTGTATTACATTACTTTGGACCTCAATGCAGAAAAGCAATTCTTTTTACAACTTCCTAGCAGATTTGCTATGGATAAAGGACCAGGACTGGAATCAGGAAAACCTGAGTTCAAATTCAGCTTCAGACACTTATTAAATCATTTAACAATGTTTGCTTCAGTTTCCTCATCTGTAAAAGGAGCTGAAGAAGGAAATGGCAAATGACACCAGTAATTTTGCCAAAAACGAAACAAAATGAATAAACAAACAAAAAAATAAATAAATAAACCCAAATAGAGTTACAAAGAGTTGGAAAAAAACTGATTTGCTATATTGTTCATCACTTATACTTTTTCTAAACCTTTTCATTCCTTTTGTCAAGACCAATCTCTCCAGAATCAAATGCAATTTCCTTCCATGCTATCTCCTCCAGTAAATTGTCTCCTCAAGATCCCCATTCTCATTAATCTTTAATTTCTTCCTTTGTACCCCTGCTTTTTTGCTGCCCACACTCCCATGTATACATCATACTTATTTAAAATATATAATTATGTATTTCACTAAATACTGCTCAATTACATGTAAAAAATAATTTTAATTCTTTTCTCTCACCTCTCTCCTATCCATTGAGAAGGCAAGCAACATATTAATTCATATATGTCTTCCTGGAAAACCTTTACTTGATCCCATTACAAATGAAAGTAATCATCTTTTATCTCTACTTTTAATAATTAAACTTGAAAAAGCCATCTACAATTAATAGCTCCACTTCCTCTTGTCTCACTCTCTTTTACAGTCTCTGCAGTCTGGCTTTGATCTCATCATTCTATTTAAAGTATTCTCTTCAGTGTTAATCCCCATTCTTATTAATGTCCCTTCATGAAGTCTTCAATACTATTAATCATCCACTTCTGGATACTCTCTTCTATCTTGGCTTTCATGATATTGTTTTCTTTTTTCTCCTAACTTTCTGACCACTCTTCAATGTGTTTTAACTGATTTTTCTCCTGTTCAAACCCAAAGACTGTCAGTGTCCCCGAAGGCTTTGTCCTAGATTGTTTTCTCTTTTTCCTCTGCTATTTCATTTGGTGATCTTATCAGCGATTATCCCTTCAATTAGAATTTCTCACTCTCCTTTTTTTCTTCAACACTCCAAACAACTACCAGTTTCTGGCAAGAGGCTTTTCCCAATCACACTCAGAGATACACACAAACCCCTCTAGTACCTTCCTTCTGAAATTTCATCCCATTTACACTGTATATATTTTGTGTAACATAGTTACTTACATGTTGCTTTCCTCCATTAGCATGCAAACTTTATAAGAACAAAGTCCCCGCTTTTGCTTTGCTTCTCATTTGCAAAGGTTGGCATAGTTCCTGGCATATAATAAATACTTAATGTCTTTGGAGCATTATTATTAAGAGTAAGATAACCTATAGCAATAAGGAACTAGCAGCCACTCATATCCTTCTGGGTAAAATCAGTTTTAGTATAAATGGGTCTTTAGTTGAGACAAATGAAGTGAGTAAGGGGCAGCTAGGTGGCGCAGTGGATAGAGCACCAGTCCTGAACTCAGGAGGACCTGAGTTCAAATCTGATCTCAGACACGTAACAGCTGTGTGACCCTGGGCAAGTCACTTAACCCCAATTGCCTCAGCAAAAAAAAAAAAAAAAAAAAAAATGAAGTGAGGAGATAGAGATGAGGTAGAAGAGCGTTCTGGGCATGGAAAATAGCCAGAAAAAATGCCCAGAGCCAAGACTAAAGTGTCTTACTCATGGAACAGCCAGGAGGTCAGTGTCACTGAATCAAAGGTTACATGGCTGGGTGGTAGGGGTAAGTAAACTAGAAAAGTAGGAGGGAAGTAGGTTATGAAGAACTTTAAATGCTGAATGAGGAGTTTTATATTTGATCTTGATGGTAATAAAAAGCCACCAGACTTTATTGAGTAGGAAAATAGCAGTTGGACCTATTCTTCAGAAATATCAGTATGGTGATTAAGTGGAGAAGTGATTGGAGTGGTGAAAAACTTGAGGCAAGCAGACCCACCAGAAAACTAATCTAGGCCTGAGGTTACAAAGATTTGTCCCAAAGTCATGGCAGTGTCAGAAGAAAGATGCAAGCATATTTGAAAGATGTTGCAAAAGTGAAAGAGACAGGTTTTTGCAATAGATTGGAGGGAAAAGATAGGGAGAAATTCAGATTCAGTCCATCCTGAGGTCTAAATTCTCTTTTTCCTGCTCCCCATTTTTTATACTACCAACTAAGAATGAGTTTTATATTTTTAAGTAATAAAATTTTATTAGATTTCAATATGTAAAAATGAGGGACTGTACATAATCATGGGACTGGATTTAGCCCATATGTATGTGCTTTTCTGAGAGCTGACTTTGGACCAAGTTAAGAGCTGAACCAAGACCAGGTTCAAATCCTTGATCTCACATAAGATCTATGTAAGATCTTCTCTAAAGTGTAGGGAAGGTGCTGACCTGCCTTCGTGGAGGGAATTTCCTCATCTGAGAGTTTGCTTCACCATTGAAATCATAGCTCCAATCCCTGTCCCTTTGTCAAATGAAAAAACTTTATCTGTATTATTTTATCTTTAATATGATTATGATTATTAAATGAACAATTTATCTGAGGAAGAATTTTGAATTTCACTTCAAAAATTGTGAAATAGTTCCTGAAACTTTACAAAACTGTTCTTAATCAATCAATAAGCATTTATTAAGCTCCTAAGAAATTTTATTTTTGGATAAACATCTCTTATGTCTTATGTTTTTGTCTTTGTCTTATGTTTGATATATTTCCAAATGACCTTTAAATGATGCTGAGCTCTGATTTGAATATTCTGATGAAATCATTTTGCTCAGGAGATTTTGGGTAGAGATGTGAAACTCTAAACTGCCAACTCTATGGAACAGATGATGTTTTCCTGTTGAATACACTAATATTCATCATTGCAAAGTGTGTTCAAAGTTCAGATATGAATATAAATAAAAATTTGGATTTTCTGGGGATGCTTAAAGGCTTAATCTCTATTAGGTCATGCTTTCTCAACACTTTCATGACCTTTACTTTATTCTGATATTAAAAAAGAAGCTTTAAGAAAATTATCATTATAAAATTCCATGCAAGAAGTCAAGGCACTTGTGTTCTCATTACTAATCATTCTCTTAGACTAGGATTTCTCATTTTGTGTTCCAATTGAACAAAATGTCCTGTGCTTAGAAACTGTTTTCATTAACTGTTTACAATTTATGTTGTACTAAACAATCTTTGATTCAAGTATAGATATAAAATCTAGGTAAAAAAGACCCTACAGAACAGATATTTCTGATCTTTATCCATCTTTTACCTTTGTTAAACCTCTTATATGAAATAAATTCTAGAGTTTCCCATATATATTCACAAAAGATGTAAAATAACAGTGATTAAGTAATTTCAGTAGGATAATATTGTTATTTGCCAAATTCTCCTTATACATTCTTGACAAACTTTTTAAACCCTTAGGATTACATTCAGTTCAGGATGGGGACCGACAAAATTAGTTCCAAGAAAATTATACAATACAAACAATAAAAGCAACAAACAATAATTAGCATTTATATAATATTTTAAGGTTTGCAAAGTATTTAAAAATATCATCTCATTTTATTTACACAGGAACCATGGGAGGTAGAGAAACTGAGACAGACAGCAGTTAAGTGATACCTAGCTAACATGTTTTAAGACTGGATTTGAACTAAAGATTTCCTGACTCCAGGTCCAGTACACTAGCTCTTTGAACAGTCATTCAATAAGTTTTAAATTACATAATGTCTCCATATCTCTCAGACAGTTATAGTACTGTACAAAATGATGGTACTATAAGAAATTTATCACATTGTTATCTCAGTTGATGTTGCATGATTATGTTTCTTTATTTCAAAAGAAAGTTCTTTGGGAGTAGAGGAAAGGGAATACATTTAGAAGTACTCATGATTGAGGGAGGTAGAGGGATAGAGAGAGTAACAGTGCATAGAGTACTAGCACTAGAGTCAGGAAGATGTGAATTCAAATCTGATCTCAGACACTTAACACTTATTAGTTGTGTGATCTTGGGCAAGTCACTGAACCCCAAATGCATAGGAAAAAAAAAGTAATCATGATGTAAAACTAAAAGGTACTAATAAAGCTCTAATTTTACAACAACAACAGAATAAAGGAAGGAAAAAAGAAAGGCAAACATAAGTACCTCAATTCAAATTCTGTCTCTGGTGCTTACAGTTGTGTAAACTTGGACAAAATCTTTTGATCTCTGTATTCCTCAGCTTTCTCATCTATGAAAGAAGGGTATTGACCTTTAGCTTTAATACTTTATGAACTCCGTATTCCCTTTTCAGTTTTGTTTTGAGAATTAATTCAGAACATTATACAGTTCTTTTTTTTACACCGTTGATATATAAATCTGCCCTTTGATATATAAATATAAATATATAAATCTGGTCTTTGAGTCAGGAGTTTGAATCCTGAATCTGACACAACTAGCTGTGGGTCTATGGATAAGAGTCATATTACTTATCTCTCTCTGAACCTGCTTCTTCATATATAAAATGGTATCTATCTTACAGAATTGGTGTTAGAATCAAATAAGAAAATGTATATAAAGTACTTTGTAAGCCTTAAAGTACTGTATAAATATTGGGTATTTATTAGAGAAGAACAAATATTTATTTATTTTGCAAGTATTTATTTTTGGAGATCCTTAGGGAGGGGAGGAGATTTCTCAAAATAATTTTCATATGGCTTCATATTAGTTAAGTATTATTAATATTTTAATTAATTATTATTCAGAACTTCTGGAGCTTTGATTTATTCTCTCATCAAGGATCTAATTATCTCATTTATTGTACATTTAAAATATCTTATTAGAGCACAATAATTAGGTGATTCTGAAAAGATTCTATTTTATTTTCAATAGAACAAATGAAAATGGATTGTTGTATTTATATAATATATATATTATACAATATAATATATAATTATATAATTGTATTATATAATGATAACATTGGCACATGACACTTCTTTTCAAACTCCTATAAATTTTTTTATGGATTTTTTTTGAAATAAGGAAGAAAATCAGTCACCTAGAATGTAGAAAGATGAAAGAAAAAAAGATGGGGAAATTGTCAGATATCATGCAAAAATATATAAACTACTATCTATTTTGGTATAAAATGAATAAAATTATAGATCAGATTAGTGTTTATTTGATGCCTTCTAGAGAAATGATAAAGTTGATCATAATCTTTATAATATGTAAGGAGATGAAAAGCAGTTGAAACCTTACCAAGTAATTGCAAGAGAAATGCATGCTGGAGGATATATAATTTTAAAAGCACTCAGAAATCAATTTTCAACCTATCTTAGGAAGGGGAAGATTCCAGAAGAATTAAAAATATTATCCTGGGCTGTACTGTTCTTTAGGTAAACTGAGATAATATTACCAATTACAGATATAAATGCCTATGAATTCTTTATGAGAATGGTCTCCATCTACAAAAATATGAGAACAGAATCAATATGAATTTAGATGGCATTTTCTTTAATGCATTATTTTTTATGTGTTTCTGTGAAATACAAGAAATTTCCCTGCCCCACCCCCATCACCAAGATCAGTGTTCTCCCCTGGAGAAAAAAGGCTTCAAATGTCTCACTATTTCACAAAGAATGGATCCTTCTCTGGAACTCAATGAGCCTCATGAAAGAGGGATTCAATCTGCCTAAGGATAATGGGTGAAGAAATTCACAAATTCTTTGGAAGAGAGTTGACACTTAAGGATCTCAGTTCTCCTTGGGATAAATCTTATTTATCTTCAGAAGAAAATAAGATATGGCTAGAGTTAATAAGGTTCTTCCCATTATGATGGGGGAACCTGAATATTCTTGGGAGGAAACAACTTTTTTGTGTTCCAAGAATTATGGAGGTATGGTTACTCCCCAAAATAGAGACCATCTGGTGAGAGAAATAATTGTTTCTATTAGTAACTAATTATTTAATCAGGGCCAAGATTTTTCCCTCTTTCTACTTCCTCATGCAGAAATCAACCAATGTAAGAAATCTTTTTCAAAGACCATTCCTGCTGATTGTGTTTACTCAGACAAATCTGGGAAAAATGTGGGTTCTTTCTTTTGTCGGAAAAATTATATGGAAATTGATGCCTCTTAGACCAAGATTTTAGTGATCCAAGTGATCACTTTAGTGATCTTTAGTGATCACATACCCCCAACACCCTCATTAGAATGAGCCCACATATCATTATAATATTCATTTTCTTATTAATTGCTAACCAATCAGAATTGATTGCTATCCTCAGGAACACCCACTTTTTCAAGGGCATAAAAACTGTGAACCCACTACTATGAGAAATCTTTTGACACTTGACCTCTTTTATAGGCTTATAAAAAATGATTATATTACCCAGAAATTTTGTCTCTCAAACTTTTAAATGTTGCATTAGCAATGGTCAAAAAAAGAAGAAATGAATAGTTGTTCTTCATTACTGCATTCAAGCATATACTTCATTCAAGCAGCTCTATATTGATCTGAGAGAAACAAAAGTCTATTTTCTTTTTTTTGTTTGTTTTATTTTTTTGGGTTTTTTTTTAAGTCTATTTTCTTTAGAGGGAATGTATACTGCTAAGATTTGCTAAACCTAAGGCTTACTAACCAGAACTATTGATACATGTACAGTCAAATAAGACTACTAGTAGGAACCTAGAAACCATTACTAAATATGATAAACTTCTCAGCAAACTGTTGAAAAGCTTAGGGTCATAGGTAGTGTTTTAGTCATTATTTCTTCAATATCTGTAAAAAGTATGTTTTCTACCCTTTAATATATTTGGATAATAGTATTTTTCCTCAGTTCTATTTCTTGGAATCTATAACTCTTCCAGGCTCAAATCAAATGCCACCTTACAAGAAAAAAAAAGAACTGATCTTACTTCATTCTTAAGGCTCCTCCTAATTCACCATTGAAATTACTTTAAATTTGCTAATATGATTATCCATTGTCCCTTCCTATTTTCAGTAGATGAGGGTAGGAAAAGTTTCATTTTTGTCTTTGTGTGCATGGTCTCTGAAATAATAAAGTCTTTTTGAATTTAATTGAATTTAGTGATTTACTATTAATGGCCCTGACATAAAAATATCTTCGTGGTTCAAAAAACAATGGAGTTCTATAATCAGTGAACTGGAAGATGAAAATAATGTATAAATTGTAGATTAACCATGTTATATCAAGTTTTTTTAGTTGAACTTTATAGAACATGACTAGATCAGGGTTATGGCTAGCTCCATTTAATCATTTACTCTGTCACTTAATAAATATTGTCTATGAACATTTATTATGCATTGTCTATGAACAATAAACTTTCCTGAACATATCAGTTATACAAAGAACATAATGACAGAATCCTCAGTCTCTGAGGGTTTCTAATCTATTTGGGAAAATAAGATGGTGCATTGCTATTCAGAGTAGTACGATAATGGAGGTCTAAGGCAGTTAATAACTTTCCCCAAGGTGAGCAAAATTAATTATATAAGTGACTCAAGGGAATCAAAACATATGAATTTAAACAGAGAAATTTAGCTCTGCTGAACCAAAAGTTTTGCTTCTTGCCTACTTATGATATCCAATAATTCAAAGGTAAACCAATCTAGGAAGTAAAGAAAGAATGTTAGTGGTCTTTTACCCACGAGCTCCTGTTCTCTGATATTCGTGAGAACATTAGCAGAGTTCAGGTGATAGTTCTTGACTGCAACCTACCTTTCTACAGGTTTTCATTTGCAGAATCAATCTAGTGCAAGGACAGGTGGCTCAGTGAAAGAAATTCTTACTTTATCAAATAGCCTTACTTTTTTTTTTTTTTCTGAATCGGGATTTGAGGCCATTGTCAACTGTAATGCAATTACACTTGTTTTTCTTCAGACCCCAAGGAACCAGCTTTGGCAGCTACACCTAATAAGTCTTCTATATGTTTTTAAAGTCCAATGAAATTGTTTAGGGCATGGGAAAGTGTCTTCCTATAAAACCTCTTAATCTGTTCTCATCATTTACTTTGGCTGAGGTGAAAACAACTAGTTTATTATCAGTATGCCATTTTTCTTAAAGAAGATTTAGTATTGATTTTATATCCCCATGCTTAAACAGCAAATATGCCCAAAGAACATTGAGCCTTGAACTTAATGAAAGTATCTGTTACAGAGATTAGAATTTTTCAAGTTATATGCCATTAAAAGAAATTGAATAATGGCATAATAGTCACTATTAAAAGACATTTAAAGAACTACAGGTAGTTTCTTTCAATCATGAAAAGCTGAGATAAACCTATATTAATTGATGATGATGATGATGGTGATGATGGTGATGAAAATAAAATTAAGTTAATAACATCTAAAATACAATTTCTTATTCTGAAAAATCCTCTAAGATTTTTTTTCTTCCTAGTTGCCATATTACTGCAGTCTTCTAGGGACAGAGACTGAATATGTGGTTTCATTTGGCATAAAGCATTCACAAGTGAGAAAATTTGTTCTACCATGTCAAGTAAGCACTTTCTCTGAGGCTTAAAGTCTCAGGAAGATGCTAAGAGCACTGAGAGATAAGTGAATTGCCTGAAGTAGCAAGAGTCATACAAGTAGTGCTTGAAATCTGCTTTTCTTGATTTTAATGCTGGTTCTTTCCACTATGCCATACTGCCTCTCTTAAAGGTTAATTCCTTTGGGTGGGGAGAATATTCTAAACTTGGTGACTACAAAAGTTTTATCTAACTGTAAAATTCTAAAATTCTATAAACCAATTACCTTAAAATAAAAGACTAATTTGAGGTAATAGATTTAAAATAACTCAGATTAAAAGGAAATGTTTACAAAGCACTTTTCTCATAGCAACTCAATAAGGTGGATAGGTACCATATGCATGTGGTAATTACTTTTACTTGATTCCACAAAGTGTGAACACTTAATCCCTTCTTGTTTTTGTAACATTGTCACTGGACACAAATGGGTAAAGGATGAAAGAAAGTATATAGATAGACATGAGTCCTAGTTTATTCATGGAAAAACAACTCAAAGTAGATGTGGTATACAATACATACACAAATATGTGTGTATATGTAGATGTGTAATATATGTTGCAATATATCAATACATACAATACATCATGCAGATATATGTGTGTATTTAGGAACTTGTGTGTATATCTATCTATCTATCTGTATATATATGTATACATACATATATATTCTGTTTTGTTTTATATATAATTTTATACTTTTGTACTGGTGGCCACTCTATAAACATTATACATACATACATACACATGTTGTATACAAATATGTACACAAATGAATATGTGTACATATAGGTACACATATCCATATATATTAATGTAATTTTTCTTCAACTCTAGGTTTTAGAATCCTTGACTTCCCTCAGAGTTCAGTTCACAGGCTATATCCAACATATAGGAAGCTTTTCCTGATTTGTTGATAGTTGTTAATGGCAATGCTTTCTTCATATAAATACATGTTGGAATAGACACATGTGTATATGTGTATAAATGTATGTTGTAATATACATACATGCATGTAAACATGTATATATACATACAACTTTCACAGAGATAATTTTCTTTGAAAACAGCATGAAAATCAAAAATTTGAATGCTGATACATTAAACTTATGAAGAATAGGGAGCTAAGTTCCAGTGACCACCAAAAAACTGTAAACTTTCTTTTTTTTCAATAATAATATATTTTATTTACAAAGGTTTTTACGATTTGTAAAATTTTCTTATCACATTAATATTGCTACATAAATGGTATAAATATTATCATTAGTATATTGAAAACCTGGATTTTTAACTTTATTTTTTATTTGTTCAGAATAATACCCAGAATTTTGGAATTCAACTATGTTTTGTTTATGCAAAACTTTTTTGTGATAATTAAGAGAAGCATATTTAATATATACATATGTTTATTTACAGTGTGTCTCAAAATATTAATGCAATTTTAAACTGTCAAAGCATAAAACTGCACTAAGACTCTCTCTCACTGTAATAATAGACTCAACAAATATTTTCCTATTCTTTCCCAATGAAGCATGTCTTAGGCCTTATGCAGTTCAGAGCTACCTGTCATATATTGTATTTGGGGTTGATAATATAGTTCCTTTTTCTGATTTGTTTACATTTCCTTTTACTTGATTTTTTTTTTCTTTTATTAGGAGACAAGTATATTTCCTGATTATCACTTTTTCTCAACTGAAATTATGGCATATTATTTCATATTTTCAAGGATCTTTATAATATTAAATTTGAAAGGGGATCAGACAGAATTCCCTTTCACTGAGCCAGTTTTCTTTATGTATAATTTAGAAAACAAAATAAAGATTTCATGGTGTGAGCTTAATTAAAGTCAATGGAGAGTTTAAAAAGAAGGAAAAAGCATGTTGTTTCTTAATTGTGTTACTGGCTTTATGTAATGATTCTTTCCAGCACACCCTTTATAATGCAAATGTATTTGGCTATTTTGCAACTATTTTGACAACAGTTCATTAAAGGATAAAAAAAAAAAAAGACAACCTTTTTTTTTTAAATTCCAAATCGTATTTATTCTCTCTAATTAAAGCTTTTTATTTACAGAACATATAAGTGATTTTTTCTACATTGACCTTTGCAAAATGTTTTTTGTTCCAAATTTTTCCCCTCCTTCCCCCCACCCACACCCCTAAATGACAGATAGTCTAATACATGTTAAATGTGTTAAAATATATGACAAATCCAATATATGTATACATATCTATACAGTTATCTTACTGCACAAGAAAAATCAGATCTAGGAAGAGAAAAAAAAACAGCCTAAGAAGGCAAACAAAATGCAAGCAAATATTCACAGAACACATTAAAATGCTGTGTTGTGGTCCACACTCAGTTCCCACAGGCCTCTCTCTGGATATATATGACTATCTTCATTGCTGAACAATAGGGACTGGTTTGAATCACCTCATTGTTGAAGAGAGCTACGTCCATCAGAATTGATCATCATATAGTATTGCTGTTGCCATGTATAATGATCTCCTGGTTCTGCTCATTTCGTTCAGCATCAGTTCATGCAAGTCTCTCCAGGCCTCTCTGAAATCATCCTGCTGGTTGTTTCTTACAGAACAATAATATTCCATGACATTCATATACCATAATTTATTCAGCCACTCTCCAATTGATGGGCATCCATTCAGTTTCCAGTGTCTAGCCACTACAAAGAGGGCTGCCACAAACATTTTCACACATGTGGGTCCCTTTCCCTCCTTTAAGATCTCTTTGGGATCCAGGCCCAGTAGAAACACTGCTGGGTCAAAGACTATGCATAGTTTGATAATTCTTTGAGCATAGTTCCAGACTGCTCTCCAGAATGGTTGGATCCGTTCACAGTTCCACCAACAATGTATCAGTGTCCCAGTTTTCCCACATCCCCTCCAACATTCATCATTATCTTTCCCTGTCATTTTAGCCAATCTGACAGGTGTGTAGTGATATCTCAAAGTTGTCTTAATTTTGCATTTCTCTGATCAGTAGTGATTTGGAGCACCTTTTCATATGACTGGAAATAGTTTCAATTTCTTCATCTGAAAATTGTCTGTTCATATCTTTTGACCTTTTATCAACTGGAGAATGCCTTGAATTCTTATATATTTGAGTCAATTCTCTATATATTTTAGAAATGAGGCCTTTATCAGAACCTTTGAATGTAAAAATGCTTTCCCAAAAATTGTAAATTTTCACCAGAGATTGCTGAAAATACACTTTTCTATGCACAATACTTTTTAACAAAACATTAATTCTGATAATAAGCACTTCTCCTAACACATTAACCATAAAATAACCCATAATATGAAATACACAAAATAAATTTGGTACCATGATAAACATTTTTTCTCACCAGCAATTTCCTAGAATTGTGAACTATGTTTACATTTTAATTTTAAAAAATTAATTTCAGGCAATATTCACTTACCACAATACATTAAATATATAGAACCACAAATACTATAAAGCAAATAAAATTCTTACAACTAAAATATTTTTAATCTGACTCTTATCTTCCACTGTAACAGATAGTGATGTGAGGACATTGTATTGTTAATTATATTGCTGTAAACCTTTCTACCTTGGCCATCCTCTGAAATCCAAAGGAGAATTTTGCTGGGACTTTATTTGCTGCTGCCAGAAGATGCCCTGCCAATGTCTCAACTTTACCTCCAACATTCTGTCTTTCATGATGGGTGGATGGTGTTGGAAGTCATGAGGTATGCAATAGATCAAACAAAGTATTTAAAGGCAAAGAGTGAAAATATACAATGAATGTGTGGGAAGCTCTCTGCATTGGAAGAATGAACAAGACCAGTGAAACATTTAGTAGGATACCAGCCACAAATTTGTGAGCATCACACCTATCATTATTTTTTCTATTGCACATAACCTAGTTCCCAATATGAAAGTGAAAAATGAGGTTACTAATAAAATCACTGAGTGCTTGAATTTGGAAAAGTTAAACATGGAAATGTTGAGGATTAACTTTGTGTGTGTATGTGTGTGTGTGAGTGTGTGTGTGTGTGTGTAGTGTTTGTTTAATCACGTCCAAATCTTTGTGACCCCATGGACTATGCCAACACCATCCATGGGGTTTTATTGGCAAGGTTACTGGAGTGGTTTGCCATTTCCTTCTCCCATGACAGAGATTAAGTGACTTGCCCAGGATCATACAACTACTGAATGTCTGAAGTTGCATTTGAACTCAAATCCTCCAACTCCATACTCATATATAGCTTCTTAGATTTATAGACCGAAGGGACATCAAAGGCCATCTAGTATAAATCCTTTTACTTTACAGATGAAGAAATTGAGACCAAGGGATATTAAATGACTTGCCTAAAGATGCAGAAGTAATATTAAGTGCAGTATTGAGATTTGAACCCAAGTCATTTAATTTCAGAATCAATGTTCTTTCCAATATGATTTTGTCTTCCCTAAAGTGCATTAATTCCTCATTATGTCCTATGGCAAGACTTCATTATGTATATATTTATTAAATTTGGTGTCATGGATATATTAGGGAGTTTAAACCCCACAGGTCTGGATTTGAATCTCTCTCCTGTTGATTCTCTACTATAGCAGCTATGGTGAATCGCAATGGAGACATATGTTTGCTGTGCAAGTCTGAGACTAGATCACAAGTCCTTGGCTACTTCAACTAATTTTTTGTGGTTTTCCTTAAGCATAGGTCACTAAATGTGAGAGGTGATAGATATTCTGTGAGCTCAAGAAATCTGGAATCATTGAAAGGAGTATGTGTATCCCAAAAGGCAGCTATCTTTGCACTGTTACAGAATGCACTATTAGAGAATAGATGACCACTGAAAAAATGAATCATGCATGTAAAAACAGCCAGGCATGGGCATCTTGAGTGAATTGTTCAGAGTAGAAATCCAAGGTGAAAGTAAAATACCAGTTCATCAAGTCCCATGAAGTATTTTATGTTTTAAGTATCACCTTCCTGGGTTAGAATAATAGAAATAATGATTTATAGTTTGTACCATTTAAAGTATGTGTTTTTATGTGCTTATGAGCTTATTTGTGTATGTTCTAAGCATTTTTTGGTGGGGTGTGTGTGTGTACATATGTATACATATAAAAACAGGCAGAAACTAGGTGGTAAATAGGGCACCAGGCCTGAAGTCAGCAAGATTGATCTTCATGAGTTCTAATCTAGCCTCAGATACTAGCTATGTTACTCTGAACAAGTCACTTAACCCAGTTTCTCATCTTTAAAATGAGTTGAAAAAGGAATTGGCAAAAAAGAAAACTCCAAAGGGTCATGAAGAGTCAGACATGAATGAAATAATTCAACAACAATATATGTGTGTGTGTATGTATGTGAATATAATCATCTATGATACATATATACACATATGCATGCATGCATACACACACATATGATGCTATGTGCCAATTATTATCCCATTTGGTTATTACAACAGTCCTGAAAAGTAGATACTATTAGTATTTTACAGATGAGAAAAAGATGAGGCAAATCTAAGTTAAGTGAATTGTCAAAAGTCACACAGCTCATAAATGTCGAAGAACAAATTTGAACTCAGATCTTTCTAACTCCAAGCCCCAGCATTCTACCCACTGCACCACCCATAATGAACCATACTTAAATTTTCTTTAAGAAATTTCTTTTGGAATTTTACCATAGTTCATTTATATTGAGTCAGAATTACTGGGGGAAAAAAACTGCCTTCCTCTTTTAGGAGCTCGGGCTCTCCCAAAACTGAACCTAATTTGGAGAATTCAGTGACAGAGCCCTATTGTGCTGTAGGCAACATTAGAATCAGAGTTGAAGGCATGAAAAGCCTTATACATATATATCTATATCTATATATATATATATATACATACACACACACATATATATATATAGATATATATACATACACACACACACACACATATATACATATACATATACAGAAAGAGAGAGAGAGAGAGAGAGAGAGAGAGAGAGGTAGGACTGACAAGCAGTCCTTCTGTGAAAGATTCACATCCTTAACAGATAAATGAATGTCTATGAATCTGTCAAGACTGTTGATTGAACATCCAAGCAAGGTTCTTTCTCCATGTAATCTCCATAGAAAGCAGCAATCTTGTCATGGCATGAACCATAATCACACTGTTGCACATTAGAAAAAGAGAGATTAAATCTCCCTCCCTGCTTCAAGATGACGAGAGAGCATCCTTACAAATAAGCTTCATTTCTGAGACTATACAACATTTATTTCCATGAATACCAATGTTGTTTTTTAGATGGCATCAGGAAAGCATTCATCTCCAGCATGTTGGTAAGCCATTGACATTATCTTTTCTTTGGTTGTCATAGACTCTTGATTTCTGAGTGTGCAGTAATTCAGGCAAGAAAGAACAACGTAATACTCACATTCATTTTAGCATTCAGGATCAATAAAGAGCTGTGTCTGAGATTCATTACTAATATACAATTTAAATAAAGTCAGCTGCCAACTTTACAATTCAATACAGATAGCTGTGGACTCCTCCCTAACAAAATCATTTTGTGTTATACTGAATTTTCAAAAGTGATCAGCAGTAAACAAAATTCACTTCACAAGTTTTTTTTTTTTTTAATTGGCTGAATAAATTCTTTCAGATTCACTCACCAGTCCTGTAAGTTTTCTCTTTCCTTTTGATCCAACTATCTCTTTTTTTCCTCCCAACTATCCAAAATAGCAATAAACTGAAAGTTAGAAAGGCAATAAAAATTGTTATCAGTTAAAATATCATTATAGAGCTCAGAACTGTTCATCAGTATTATTTTCCTTACTCTATAATAGGATTATTGATTTAGAACTTGCAGAGATCTTAGAAGTCATCAAATTCAACCTCCCTTCATTTTATATATAAGGAAACAGTACAAGATTGGGTAAATAATTTGTCCAGAATCAACACAGCTAATAAGTAGTTGAAGCAGAAATTAAATGAGTAAGTATGAATGAATGAATGAAAATCATTTATTAAATATTTAATATATGCAAAGCACTGTGCTAAAGACAAGATATGCAAAGAAAAATGAAGATAGTTTTTGCTGTTAAGGACTCACATTCTAATAGAGATAATAAATATATGAAGTTTCAGTTGCAAGTTAGATGGAAAAATCCCATGAGCAATGGCAAAGCAGGTTGTAATGAACTTTGATATCATTTCCACTAAGATGGTGTCTTTTTCTGATCTTGAACCATTTGACAATGTCAAAGACTTTGATGATAAGAACAACAATCATGGCTAGTGAGGGGTCAGGTGCTCCAGCAGCTGCAGGGGAAGTCAACACAGAGGTTTTTTCCCTTGATGATGTCTACAAGAGTTGAGTTGGATGCAGCCTCTTTTTTTTTTCTCAATATCTATTTTATTTTTCCAAATATAGGTAAAGATAGTTTAAACATTCATTTTTGTAAGATTTTGTGTTCCAAATTTTTCTCCCTCCCTCCCTTCCCTCTCCTTTCCCTAAGACAGCAAACAATCTGATATAGGTTAAATGTGTAGAACCCATTTAAATATATTTCCATATTTATCATTTTGTACAAGACATCAGACCAAAAGGGGAAAAAAAAAACCTATAAGGAAAAAAAAACTAACAACAACAACAACAACAACAACAACAACAAAAAGATGAAAATACCTATGCTTCAATCCACATTCAGTCTCCATATTTCTCTCTTTGGATACAAATAGCATTTTCCATCCCAAGTCTATAGGAATTTTCAGGACTTGAACAAAAAAACAAACAGGAAAAATAGGATGTGTGTTTATGATTATCAATTAATAAACATTTATTAAATGCCTACTGTGTGCCAGGTGCTAGGGGATACAAATACAGAAAATAATACAGTCTCAAGAAAAAAGATTTAGGAAAAAATAAAAGAAAGGCAAATTTTAGCTGGATGGCAGGGGAAGATAAATTTCTAAAAGAGCTATCCAAAAGTAAAATATTCTCCCTATGGACAGAAATTGATCTCTCTTCATTTGGAAATCTTCAAGTGAAATGTTTATAATCACTTGTTGAAGTTGTTATAAAAATGATTTTGTGTTGAATATACTTAGTACTAGATGATTAGTCTCATATTACTGATTAGTCTGATATTACAATTTTCTGTGATTTGGGAAGACAAAGAAAATAAAGGAATAAATTATATAGTCAAAGTATATTTCTGTTCTATGACCTCTTTCCTTGTCCTCCACATACTCATCTTTAGCAGCTGAACGTCATTCATAGGTTTTTTCTCAAATCATTGTCATTTTGACTTCCACTATTCTCTTAAAGGTTATAAGATATGCTCTAAACATAACTTCACCATCTTTTTAAGGCTTTATTCTCTTGATCTCTCCTTACTCTTTGGAACTGCTAAGTACATCCTTCTTTCCCTAAATTTTTGACTCTTTGGTGTTTTATAAGATTGTACTTCCCTAGTTTTTTATTCTACCTCTTATTCCATTCATTTTGTCTCCTTTGCTACTACCTCTATTTCTGATAAATGGACAATCCTCAACCTTCTTTTTTTCCTATATTCTCTTCTTTATCTTAGGGGAATTCTATATACTCTTGTTTTATTCATTCACTTGTATGTAGATGATTCTTAAATCTAAATCTCTGGTTGAATTTTTCACTGAACTCTTAATTTCACATTTTCAACTACCTACTGGATATCACCATTTTCTTCAGGGAGTTCTCAGATGAAAGATAGTCAAAACCTGATTTTTCCCCTTTTAAACTTATTCATCTCAATAATGATGGATTTGGCTGTTTTCAACAATGAGATGATTGAGGCCATTTCCAATGATCTTATGATGAGGAGAGCCATCTGCACCCAGAGAGAGGACTATAGGAACTAAGTAAGGAACACAACATAGCATTTTCACTCTTTTTGTTGTTCTTTGCTTGCATTTTGTTTTCTTTCACATTTTTTCCCTTTTGATCTGATTTTTCTTATGCAAGATAATTGTGCAAGATATGTATATAATATATATATTGGATTGAACATATATTTTAACATGTTTAACATATACTTTATTACCTGCCATTTAGGGGAGGGGGATGAGGGGAAGGAGGGGAAAATTTGTAACATAAGATTTTGCAGGGGTCAATGTTGAAAAATTATCCATACTCATGTTTGAAAATAAAAAACTTTAATAAAAAAATAATAAACTTGATTTACTCAAAAGAAAAACAGTCTAACAAATCTGAAGAAGAGATTATCCAGGACTGGGATTGGAATGATGGAAATTGCATTGAAAATGTTGAGGTCCTGAATGGTAGGTGTGGTTTGCAGAAAAAAACTGAAGAATTGAAGAATTCTTGAAATTGGAGAACTGATAAAAATTATTCTCAGAAACAGGCAGAAAGGCTCTGACAATTGAGATCAATTTAGTTCCATGTCCCACCCTCTGGAAATAATCCAGTCAGAAATCAAAGTTATGTCAAATCCCTGATGCTAAATTTTCTGTATAAAACAACTGCTGCCCCATAGCTTCTGAACTGCCCTCCTTGGAGTCAATCCCCCGACTGGTACTATGCCTCATTATGTCTTTGTCTTTACCCCTCCCTATGCCACGTGGTGTCTCTCCTAACACCACTAAGTTTCTTCTGATTCCTTTTTTTTTTTTTTTTTGCTGAGGCAATTGGAGTTATACAGCTAGGAAGTAAGTGTTAAGTGTCTCAGGTCAAATTTGAACTCAGGTCCTCCTGACTTCAGGGCTGGTATTCTATCCACTGCACCACCTAGCTGCCCCCCTCTTCTCCTCTTTATAGCTAACTAACTCTTTTAGGTTCTAAGTCCCTTTCAGGATTTAGCCTGCCTCATGGAGTGTTTCCTTTCTCCTGATGAATAGCAGGTTGCACTAGGGAACTTTCCCTTTCCATCATTAATTATAAAAACCCCTTTCTGTGCTCTCTCAACTCTTTCCTATTTGCCATTCCTGACATCTATTATATCCCTTCATTTAGTTTGTAACCTCCTCCTAAATAAACTTACCTTTTGCCAAAGAGAATGACCATTGTGAATTTTTCACATGACAAACTTTAACATTTGGTGCCTACCATCATCTGATGCCTACATCGGTCACATCAAAAAGTTCTTCATTTTTATTAATCTGAAAATTCTTTCCTCTCCCTCACTATACCCTACTTCCTTCCCAATATCCAATCAAAAACCAAATCCTGCTACTTCTATTTTGTCAATATTTCTTGTACTTTGATACTCCTCCCCATTTCCATTGTCATCATATAGTTTAGGCTCTCAGTAGTTCTCACTTTAAACTACTGTAGCAATCAGCATTCTATATCCTGATAGTTTTAAGGCAATCTCAGATCATATTCTATTTCTGCTCAAAAATTTTTGGTGCCTTCACTGACAATTGCATAAAATCCATACTCCTTAGTATGGCTTTGGAGACTCTCCATGATTTAATTTTACTTTGATTTTCTAGTAATATTTTCCAAAAGTAGTCAAAATTTTAATTTAATTGTTTACAGGAATGAATTACCTGCCCTATACCTGATTCATATTGAACACTGAGTTTTCTTTTGCTCCCACTTTTAGAGGAAACCTTAGATGTGAGCCATAGCCTGAATTGTCAGTAATATCATCTCTGCAGGGCACAGGGTGATGGGAGAGCTTAGCTTTCTTTCCATAAGGGTTGGCTCCTCAATCCAAACAGCAATTTTGAGTATAGAAAATAGATTAGGTACAGTAGCCCAGTCTGGATTGGCTTCCTCAGGTTTTCTTCCTTTCTTCCTGCCACCTTATTATATTCATTCTCTTATTTTCTCATAGATTAGAGTACCATTCCCTAAGGGCTCAGGACAATCCTTTACCACTTTGATAAACCAATCAAAGCTAATGGTATAATACTTGGTTAATGCCTTACTCCTTCAGGGCAACACATTTGCATTTTAAGTGGGGCTTTCTCAAGTTAATGCCTTACCCCATCTGAATGATGTTAAGAGTAAGATGATGTAAGAGTAAGTAACTGGTAGGTTATTTCTGAGGTAGGCAGGTCTTGTGGTGTCCATCATATTATATCATATCATTCAGACATTAAACTCTGAATATTAAGAACACAATTAAAAGATAATAATTATGACTCTTTTACATCTCATTGTTTTACCTTCCAATTTAAAAACAAAAATAAAAACCATAATGCCAAGCACACATTTTGAGTAATTTCTGTTCGGGCTCATACAGAAAACATTGTTTTAGCATATCTGAGATTTAGGATTTAGAGGAATAGATAAGTGCAAAACTACTGATGACATAAAGCCTGACACCTGGCTCCTTTCAGTACCAAATCCCATGATCCTATTATCAAAGTTAACTAATATAACTAAAGAGAAAACTCCTTAAAAGAATCTAAATTTAGAAATGAGAAACCTAGTCTCTACACTGACTGAAAATATCTTGGAACATTTAGCTATTTGAGAAATTTTTAGAATTTTGTCACCACAAAATAAGGTTTGATTATTTAGTATGTGCAATGAAAATTTAAGATCCTATTATTGTTCAGTATATTGTCAGCAACCTTTAAATATTAACATACCTTAATTATTACTTTTAAAATTTTCATTTTACTGCTATTTCTCCTTTTTCCTGTGGGATGTGTTAGTGTTCATTATAATTCATGACAAAAATAGATTATTAAAACACTATCATTTTTTTCCATTTTTCATGTTTTTGTTTTTTTTAAACACCTATAAATTTCACCTATAAATTCTCTTGAAATGATGCAGCTTGGTTGGGTCTCATGACACGTTTTTTTAATGACTTATTTTCCCTATTTAACTTCTACTGAATTTTTTGAAGTGATAATACTCATTGTCTTTTATCTTTCTCCTTTTTAATATTTTAAAGATGAATTTGTATTATAAACTAGTATTATTCTTGAATGTCTTATATTTCCATTTCACATGGGCATATGGCACTTTATGGCTGATTTGGTTTCCTGGTTTTTTGGTTTGTTTTTTTTTAATTCTCATGGCAATTACTACAGATAATTGTTAATATCTCTAAATATAATATTTTATGGTTTGCAAAATTATTTGCAACATACTTCTGAATTACATACTGCTGATGTTACAATGTTTATTTTCCAGGTTAAAAAAATAAAAATAAAAATCTGAGCTTTAGAGAAGTTAAGTAGCATAGTTTGTGTCAGCTGTAATCTTTAAATGCAGGTGTAAATGCACAATAACACACTCTACAGCATTGCTCTTCAATAAGAATCAATGTCATTTTCTTTCTCCAACACACAATGGATCTGTTACTTATTAATTTATGTACTCTGTTGATTAATAGAATAGATTAGATTCATAAGACAGAATAGTCAATAACAATAGTAATTTGATGTTTGATAAACACAAAGACCCCAGATTCTTGGAGAAGAACTCATAATTTCACAAAAATTGCTAGGAAAATTGGAAATTAGTATGACATAAACTAGGCATCACCTACAACTAACACCCTATAACAAGATTAGGTTGAAATGGGTTCCTGATTTAGACAAAGCATGATACTATAAACAAATTAGAAAAACAAAGGATAGTCTACCTTTCAGATCTGTGAAGAAGGAAGGAATTAGTGACAAAGAAGAACTAAGAGTATATTATGGAATGCAAAATGGATAATTTTGATTATATTAAGTTAAAAAGTTTTTGTACAAACAAAACCAATCCAGACAAGATTAGAAGGGAAGCAATAAAGCGGGAATTTTTTTTTTTTTTTACATCCAAGGATTCTGATAAAGGCCTCATTTCTAAAATATATAGAGAATTGACTCAAATTTATAACAATACAGGCCATTTTCCAGGTGGTAAATGGTCAAAGGATATGAATAGAGAATTTTCTGATGAAGAAATTAAAACCATTTTCAGTCATATAAAAATTCTCTAGATCCCTATTGATTATAGAAATGCAAATTAAGACAATTCTGAGGTACTACTACACACCTCTCATATTGGCTAAGATGACAGGAAAAGATAATGATGAATGTTTTTTTTTTTTTTTTTGCTTTTTTTGCTGAGGCAAATTGGGGTTGTGACTTGCCCAGGGTCACACAGCTAGAGAATGTTAAGTGTCTGATACCAGATTTGAACTCAGGTCCTCCTGACTTCAGGGCTGGTGCTCTATCCACTGTGCCACCTAGCTGCCCCTGATAATGATGAATGTTGAAGGGGATGTGGGAAAACAGACACTAATACATTGTTGGTGGAGTTGTGAACTGGTCCAATCATTCTGAGGAGCAACATTGAACCCTGCCCAAAGGGCTATCAAAATGTGCATACTCTTTGATCTAGCAGTGTCTACTGGGCCCAAAGAGATCATAAAACAGGAAAAAGGATCCACATGTACAAAAATGTTTGTAGCAGCCCTTTTTGTAGTGATAGGAAGATGGAAATGAGAGGATGCCCATCATTTGGAGAATGGCTGAATAAGTAGTATGATTTCAGAATGGCCTGGAGAGATGTTCATGAACTTATGCTAAGTGAAGTGAGTAGAACCAAGAGAACACTGTACACAGCAACAAGAAGATTATATGATGATCAATTGTGATGGACATGGCTCTTTTCAACAGCAAGGTGATTCGGGTCAGTTCCAATGCAGCTTGTGATGGAAAGAAACATCTGCACCCAGAGAGAGAGGACTATGGGGACTGAGTATGGTTTACAACATAGTATTTTCACTTTTTTGATTGTTTACTTGAATTTTGTTTTCTTTCTCATTTCTTTTCCCTTTTTGATCTGATTTTTCTTGTGCAGCAGGATAATTGTGATAATATATATAGAAGAATTACACATGTTTAACATATATTGGATTACTTGCTATCTAGGGAAGGAAAAGGAGAAAGGGAAAGGAGGAAGAAAAAAAATTTGGAACACAAAGTTTTGCAATGATGAATATTGAAAACTATCTGTATGTTTTGAAAATAAAAAGATATAATTTTTTTTAAATGTATGTACTCTCTCCAGTGATGAAGATCATAGACTACTCATTTTGTTGTACTCATACTGCCCATTCTTTATCAATTTGCCATTTTTCAGCATCACTGTCTTTGCTGAGGAGGCCCAGAATGGAACTATTATAATTGCATCTTTATCCTTCTAATTTGTATTGATTTTAATTTTTTCTTTAACTGTTTAGTAATCTGATAGCATAAGTCCAAATGAATTTTAAATGATTCCCACATAATTAACTAGTCATTTCCTATCTATTAAGACTAGCCAATTTCAATTCTTGTGATGTTTCTCAGTATTCATTATATCCAGTACTTTCTTTTGAGGAATGAGGGTGGGATGTAAAAAAAGAAAAGAAAAGAAAAAATATTCATGATAAACTTGAAAGATAAAGTCCTTATAGAGTGAAGAAAGGTTATCCTGAGAAGGCAAAATCCTCTAGATGTTCATCCTTCAGAAAACATTTTGCTGATTGCATCAAGTCCCAGAGTAATGAAAACTTCCTTGGTGAAATTCATGCACACTCTTAACATAAAGAAAAACAATGAGACCAACAACAATGGAAGAAGAAGGCCTATTGTATAGAATATAATCTGTAGTTGGAAATCCATTGAATTAGTCTATCAATATGTATTTCTGGAAAAAACATAGAAAAAAAGACAAAGAGCTAGGTCCATAATTGAATTACATTTTTTTTTCCAAGTGATATTCAGATTCTTTATATGCAGGAAGAAAGTAGGTTTGCATTTGGGAAATTGTGCAGTGCTTTCAATAGTCCTAAATGTTCCCTGAGACCAAAATAAAACAAAACAAAACAGAATCAATTGCCAAATTTTAATACAGATATTTTCCTGGTAATGCTCTATAGCTAATTTCACAATCTCTGGAGAACCAAAATGCAGATGTCTCAGAGGATAATATAAAGATACATTATAGGAATAAGTAGACTACTACATATATACAGTAATGATTTGCATATAAGAAGTGAAATAAAAGATAACTTACAGAAAAAGTATGATCAGAAATGGAAATAAATCAGTCATCTATCAAGAAAAATAGATGGGTACAATGAATGGTGCATTGAAGTCCATACAATATAAAAAAGGAGTGGGGGGGTCATGGGACAGATTTTCTATGAAATGTTTATGAGAAGATATTAATAATAATTGTGAAAAATTATGAGTAAGTTGCAACCTGCATCAATGGAAGGTGTGCTCATAAATCTAAGATCGCTGAAGTATTAAATTCTTATTCTTCTGGTGGCTCTGAAAATTGTAGTATTTATTGCATATTTCTTATTTCTATAACTTCTAACCACAAACTATAATTCACTGAATCTGTAGATAATTTCACATTTCTAAAATTCTCATTTGACAAATTTTTACTAATTGGCATTTAACTTCAAAAAGATAAAACATTCCAGAAAAAAGGCAGGATCAGTTTAATTCAAATTTCAATCTTCATAACTTATATACTGTGGTGAAAGCAAGTCAAGTTCTTCAAAAGTAATTTGGGAACAAACAGAAAAAGTGCTAAGTAGAGAAGATGAAGCATAGACTTCCCTACTTCTAATAAATTGAATTCCACGCTGGTGATATGTGTGTATGTATATGCATATTTGTATATATAATATACATAATAATACTTTGAAATAGAAATTATTTTTCAAGTACTTGGTTGAAATGGTTAATTATTTCATATTTCATCCCTATTTGTTTCTGAATTAAGTTATTTGTACTAAATGACATATTTTTAATTGTCTAGAGAACAGTGGAGGAAAAAGAGCATTGGATTTGCTTTTGTCAGACCTGCAAATTGAACCTAATTCCGCTACTTTCTAGTCATATAGTTCTGAAAAATCACTTACCTTCTCAGCTTCTAAATGCTCATCTGTAAAATCAGAATAATAAAGAATTAATCATTCTTTTGCTAATCTCTCTATAAGATTGTTGGGAGAAAAAGACTTTTTAAGTATAAAATGTTTGATATAGAAAAGAGAGGAGCTCTTTTCATTTTTGCAAATATTAGCTATTTGGCATTAGCTAAATGGCATTCTGCTGCCATTTTTAAAACTGGATATATGTTTATGAATCACAGAATACCAGAGTCTTCAAAGAATCAATGTAAAAAATTCAAAGTCAAATATAAGAAGCATTATAAGCTTTAACAGGCTTTTTGTTTGTTTGTTTGTTTATTTGCTGAGGTGTGATTGCTGCATATACTATAACTTCTTGGATGCCCAGGCTAGAGTTGGGTGACAGGTGAACACCAAAGGTGGATGAGCAACCTTGAAAAATGGTCAGCAACAAAAAGTTATCAAACTGTGCATACCCTTTGACCCAGCAATGTTTCTACTGGGCCTATATCCCAAAGAGATCTTAGAGGAGGGAAAGGGACCCACATGTGCAAGAATGTTTGTGGCAGCCCTTTTTGTAGTGGCTAGAAACTGGAAACTGAATGGATGCCCATCAATTGGAGAGTGACTGAATAAATTATGGTATATGAATGTTATGGAATATTATTGTTCTGTAAGAAACGACCAGCAGGAGGATTTCAGAGAGGCCTGGAGAGACTTGCATGAACTGATGCTCAGTGAAATGAGCAAAACCAGGAGATCATTATACACGGCAACAACAAGACTATATGACGATCAATTCTGATGGACATGGTTCTCTTCAACAATGATGTGTTTCAAACCAGTTCCTATTGTTCAGCCTTGAAGATAGTCATATACATCCCGAGAGAGGCCTGTGGGAACTGAGTGTGAACCACAACACAGCATTTTAACACTTTCTGTGAATATTTCCATGCATTTTGTTTTCCTTCTTAGGTTTTTTTTTCTTTCTCTCTTTCTAGATCTGATGTTTCTTGTGCAGTAAGATAATTGTATAGATATGTATACATATATTGGATTTGTCATATAATTTAACATATTTAGCATGTGGGGGTGGGGAGGAAGGGAAAAGCTTGGAACAAAAAAAAGTTTTGCAAAGGTCAATGTAGAAAAATCACTCATATATTCTGTAAATAAAAAGCTTTTAATAATAAAACAAATGAATAAGGGGAAAAAAAAAAAAGAAAAGTGGTCAGCAAGCCTTCACATCAGAAATGCTAGTCATCCTTGAATGACCCATACACCCAGAAACTTGAATATCCTATATACTTGGAAGATGGGATAAGCCAAGTTGAGGATAATTTGACAGGCTGCAAACCTGACATTGAGCTAGAGGGAAGTCTACTCCAAGCATAAGATTTCCTCCAATGAAATTGACAGTTGAGAACAATTTATCCCAACATCCATGAATGTGACTGAAGCAGGCATTGTGGAGTGCTTAGAGCTTGGTCAGATATCAAAGACATCAAGGTCACTGCATTCTGGGCCATTGTGACTCTAGAAGAGAGAGAGTAAGGCTGATGATTTTGTGCAATTCTACTTACTTCACTTAAATTCAACTCACAAGCAAATCAAGACATCATCCCATGAAGTCATTGGTCCCCTTCAAAAATGAAGGATGAAAAAGCTTAAATAGGCTATTGCCAATGTAACTGAAAAATTGCATGAAAAAAATTTTTTGAAAGATATCAAAATGATATACTTCCAGAAAGAGTGGGTCAATTATGTTGTGAGAATGAGAGATAGTTATAGATAGCCTTTTGCTGCACTCACATCCTGTCAGTAGACCTAGAAGGCAGCCCTCAACAGCTAAGGATGACTATCCCTAGAGAAAATTTATGAAAGGATATAAAGAAGATTTGCACAGGATAGTAAGTAAATCCTATAGTTTGCGATCTGCACCATTGGACAGAGTACCCACAGAGAATAGATTCTTTGAAATATACATGATGCAAATATAAGTATCGATCATTGAGTCAGAGTTGACAGCAGGAATTCTCAGCTTTATCCTCCTTACTTTGGTGGAGTGGTAGAGCTAGTGATTTCTTATGAGATTCACCAAGGCTAAGTTTAGGGTAATTTGAAAGTCCTAGTTGTAGGGGATATAGGAGTGGAGGAATGGGCATGGAAGATATGCTGAGAGTCAGAAAAACAGAGAGAAAAGGGAATAAATGTTTTTCTCCAATTGCAAAAAAATTCGGCAACACTGTTGGAGGTACAACACATGCAAGGAGGGCAAGAGATGATTGGAATCTTGTTTCTGAAACTTGGGGTCTATGGGAAGGGAACCTTTTCTGATACCTCTCCTCTTTGCATGCTTTGTTACTTATAGTAAACTTGTTCCTTGTTTAATTCCTAAACAGACTTGCTTACTTGTAAGTGATTTGAAGACATATATAGGCACGAACTGGAAATAAGTCGAATTAAAATGTCCCTATGGATTAGACCTGAACTAGTTATAAATGGAAGTTTGGGAACAGGGATAGAAACCAAACCAATAATTTCATTAGTTTAGGAAACTCTTCCTCTAACAGTGTAAATCAGTGTCTTCTCTGCAACTTAGTCTTAGAGAATTGCCTAGAAAATACAAAGCAGTAGCAACAGCTAGGTAGGTGATGCAGTGGATAGAATCCTGGCCAGGGGGGACCTGAGAACAGCCTCAAATACTAAATAATTAAGAGCTATGTGACCCTGGATAAGTCACTCAACTCTCATTGCCTTGTTCCCCCCTACCTCGAAAAAAAAAAAAAAAGAAAGAAAGGAAAAAAAAAAAAGAAAACATAATATCATTAATTAGCTTGCACAGGGTCATGCAATTACTATGTTTCAGTCAGGATTTAAGCCCAGGAATTCTATCCATGACACTTTGCTGCATTTCACAATGAACCAGAGAATACTGATTACTAAAACATTCCAATATTGAACTCAGATCAACATGAATACAGGGCTGCTTTCTAAGATAATATGCATCACAGAATTTGACCCAAATCCAGAAATTAGTGATAGGTGGAAGGGACAAGAAGAAAAAAGAAAGGATGAAAATTGGATACAATTCCTCTTCTTCATTTTTGGTGCCAATTTCTATGAAATATGGTGTCCCATTTTATAATGGAGCATTATAATAAATAAAATAGATAACAAATATAATGGATTCAGATTTCTAAATTTGCTCAGAAAATAGGTCATGTATTGACTAATTCACTAGCTGAAACAAATTCTCTCTCAAAGGCAAAAATCATTTTACGATGTGGTCTTTTTTTTTTCTTTACAGATTTACTAGTAAATTATGAGCTTTGGTTTTCTTCAATGTTAGTGGTTTTTATTATATTTTTTTTAAATCTATTGTTAGACCTTCTAGAAGGCTACTTTTTCTAAACTACTGCATTCCTCTCTAAAGACTTGACTTATAGAAGCTGTCAATTATGGTCTCAGGTTTCTCTCTTACCTCAACAGGCTACCCTCCCTCTCTCTATCTGTTGAATTGGGTGTGAGTTCTGTTTGCATAAGAAGGAAGAAGACTTTGGGTTCATATAGCAAAACTCCTGGAGAAAGAACATTAAAATGTAAGAAGGGATTTCCAGGCAATATAAATACCTGCACACGCCCTCTCTGTGCTCTAGGAGCCCTCAAGATGTATATATGCAAGTAAGGAGAATTGAGATAGCACTTTGTAGGATAATAACCTAAAGTTCTAATCCAGCAAATAGCATTTTTTTTTTTCTTTTCTTTCTCTGATTTGGGGATGAGTTGCCAACCTTTTACTTCAGTTGATAGTTTTGTTCCTTTGAATTCTGAATCTTCTGCTACTCTGCCTCTGATAATGCATCACAGTTCTGCTGAATGCTTGCCAGCCTCCAACCATGCTACGAATGTAGTGTCAACAGGTACTGACTTTATTAGTTCCAATAACATTACTTTTCAGATCTAGTCATTTGAAAATTTTAGCTTTAAAGTTTACATCATTCTAAATTTATTAATGAAATTCAAATATACTTGAGAAAATAGTAAATGTTATAGAGCATTATAAAGTCAAAAAAAGGAAACAAAACTGTTAAAACACTTGTCTTAAAAATCACATATAAAGGAAAATTATATTATTTAGCATTTTCCTTCCCATATTAATTTTTCTTTATATATGATGCTAAATAATGTAATTTGTGATATAGGTGATGAAATTCTGGTTTTGGTTAATAGCAAGTGAATCTGAATGTGTTATATCATGACTGAGTAAATAGAGCATTTATAACCTGATGGCTATTTTAAAGGAAAATATTTTTTGTATAACATAAAGCAACTAAATGAACTGATGTTTTGGAAATAGCAGCTAAAAAGTATTATGCCTCATCGGTTTTGGAAACTGATCGATTCTCTTAAGGCTTTACTTATCTTTTAGTTCCAGTTACATTACATCCTCTTAAGTACTGAAAAATTCATCCCCAAACTGGATAACAAGTGAAATCCATAATTGTTCTAAATTGATTCTGATGATTGGGGGGGGGGGGTTAAAAAGAAACAAGAAAACTAAGTTTTTTAGCAAAGTTTAAAAAAAGAGTCAATATATCTGTAGAACTAATATGATAAGTGTTTAAAATTGTACAAATAAGTCCTAAACTATAATCATCCTCTATAGTGAATAAACTTAAATTTTTAAAAATATTTTCTACATTTTTGTCCTAGAATTGACAATACCTAAACAACTAAAATCTGATCATTCAAACAAATTATTACAAAACTAATAACTCATGGGCTCAGCATCACTCATTTTTATTTTTATTGTGTAATGACATAGTTATATTACATTCTAAAAAGTTGATCTATAGAGTAGTCAAATGCATAAAAATGTAAATTGCCTATACCAGCAATACTGAAAGAATAGTTTTCAATTTTCCTCTTTCTGAAATATCTGTAAAAAGCCTTTGTTGAAAACAAATAAACCTTTTATATTAAAAACTGCTTACTTTTTTATTTGTAGACTATATTTTAAAATTCCTGAGTTTTTCAGAATGTACTTTTGTGATAAAGTTCATAAGTTGAAATATAAGTAGGTCAACAAATACATTCTTGATCAGTGTTCATTCAAGTCCAAACCATACTCAAAACTTTGATGTCTGAGTTCTGGTGAAATATTATTCCCATGTATAATGAATCTCTTATGCTACCAAGTTTTCAAGATAGAACATATCATCATGGATAACTTTACCCGCCAAATTAAAAGAAAATTTCATTAATGCAATAAATAGTATTAATGAAAATAATGAAAAATAAATTTCATTTGGAGAAAAAGGTTAAAAAGCTTAGTTATTAAAACAGTTGCTTTTTTTTTTTCTTGTAAAGTAATATTGGATCCCAACATATACTTATTCAATGGTAAATATGGAGATGGTAACACTCTGTGACTGTGTATTGTAGCAATAGAAAGACCTTCCATGTTGCCTATTTGTGCCTACAAAAAATATAAAACTGAGGCAATTATCTATATGATTTACTAAATTAAAACCCTGCTTTTGATTTGTTTATTTTTTATATTACAAATTTATTTTATTTTCAATTCAGAAAACAAAACAAGCATTTCCATAACCCAGAATTCTTGATATTTTTTAATTCATTAAAAAAAACTTTATGTCCCAGAATAATTTCATGTTAAATTTCAATGTAGTTTACCTTCATTCCTTTTCAAATTTCAAATCAAAAGAACATAAAAATAAATGAAAACCCAGAGGGTTGTTAGAATTAACTGTATACAAGACATATGTGTGTATGAATGTTAAAAAAAATGGTTTAATCTTTTTTTTAACTAAAAAAAAATCCACTATTGGCACAGTAAATACATGATGCTTGGAATACTGGAATCCTGAAATATTAATGAGAAATCCTTTTGGTGTTGCTAAAATAAAGCTTTGTAATTAGTCATTATTGACAGCAAAATATTTAGACATTTAATTATTTAAGTATATTTGTTTAATTACTGATTTTCCTAAACCAGAGAAAAAAATTTAAATTTGTCAAGCCTTATTATTTAAAGGTGAGTTTGATTATATTTATTAGTTAAAAAGTGGGACTCATCTATACTATAATTTTTTTTAATTCAGATATTTGGGGGAAAGCATAAGAAGAAGAACATTCTTAGTTAATTTTTAAATCCATAAACTTTATCTCAATTTACATTTTCCCTAATTTTAAACTTTTTATTATCTTTTACACTTTTCATTTAAAAAAATAGTATTCTTATTTTAAGGGAAATCAAATAATATCAAAATTATAGCAATTCAGATATATTAATCTATAATATTCTGTATTCTTTTATATACTCATTTCTGTTCTTCTGAAATTTGATAAGAACTTTGCTAATGTGACATGATAGGTAGGAATTAGGATTTCACTGGTATAGGATCTCCCATAGAGAAATTACCTCTACCAGTACAGATTCATACACTCCCTTATACTTTCTGGACTTAGAGAGTTAACTGGAACTTAAAAAGCTGAGGAGCCAGTAATAACACAGCCAGTTATTTGTCAGATAGGACTTGAAGCTGAGTCTTCTCGACTCTGAAACTAGCTTCCTATACACTTTATAACTTTGATTTTGGCAAACATGATAAAGGTCTCAAGTTGCATAATCAAGTCATATGAACCCATCATTAATTTTGAATGAAGCAGTATCTATAAATGTAATAGCTTCAACTATCAAGACAAGCTACTCAGGTCATTTTGGAACTACTTTCAATAATTTTTGTAAGATTTTACAACCAGAATGGACAAGTATACTGATTCAATTGTATGGGTACTAAGATTATGAGTAAATTATAATACATAAATATCTCATATACCATTGTGCCTAATAAACTAACCTCAATGAAGTTTGTTTGTTTTAATATCAGACTTTTGATCTGGTTGTTTTTTTGTTTTTTTCCAAGTATTAACTGTATATTTTGAGTAAGTTTACTATTTTTCTTTTATAGGAAATTTTTGTAAAAGATCTAAAAATACAATTTTCCTTTTTTATTGTAGGACATTCTAATTACCATTTAATTTAATAGAAAGAAATATCAGTTTGCAACTTATCTTTGCTAAATGAAGTTTGTTATATGCTCCAATTCAGAGTACATATCTTAGGTGATCTAATTATCAAAGTATTCCACAAATCTCATTATGAAGAAGTTTCATATATAAGACTGATAGATGACTTGGCATTATAATGAGGTTCTAGTCAAGTAAGACCTTTTAATGATTATCATCTTTGAGAAATGAAAATACGTTATTGTATTTTATTTACAAGATAATTTCATCCAGTAGAGCAATGATTAGCAATTAACTTTTAAAAATAATAGATTTATATAGACATAGATATATATGTATTTCTGGGTTGAAAAGAATATGTCTTGAATCCTCATACATTTTCTTACCAGTCCCGTCTATTTTGTCTTTGATCCAAACTCCTAAATTTTCGCACATGCATTTCTCCATGACAACTTTTGGAAACACATCAGCAAGTCTTCATTATTCCGTACCTTCCTGCCATTATGGAAACCAACAGTCTACCTACGGGGTAATGACAGGTGAGAGAGTATTTCTTTTATCTAAGATAAGTTTTCAGCAGGCGGGATTAAGAAACAGATTAAGATTAAAGTTTCCAAAAATTACTAGGTGAGTTTAATTTGGGATGTATACCTAGAAAGAGTAGGTAATCACTTGGCAATAGTTCTCTAGCTATATTTTCTAGTACTTAGAAAAACAATAATTACATAAATATAGGAAGCCTTCAAAAAAGAACCAAGAAAAATTACAAATTCATAATTTTCCTAGTTTTGTCTCTCCAAAGATGAACAGAAATTGGAAAAATAATATTAGAATATTTTAATTTTCTCGTCTTACTCTGATTTCCCAGGCTCATAGAATTGAGGCAGCTGTTGATAAGACAGAGCAGAGGATTTAGAATCAGGAATCCATGATTTTGAATCTTGTTTCCTGTGTGTGTGTGAGTGTGTGCGTGTGAGTGTATGTGTGTTTATTTAACTGTGCCCCTCTTCATATGTGTGTGTATCTATATGCATGATCTTTGGAAAAGTCACTTAATTTGTCTCAGTTTCCTCAATTGTAAAACAAGACTAATAATAATAGTTTTCTCAGTGCTGTTATGAAGAGAAAGTGAATTGACAGATACAAAGTGCTTCGCAAACTTTAAAGCACGACATACATACTAGCTCTGTTAAAACAGTACATTTAGAGGTCATCTAATCCACATATTCTTACTAAAGTCAATATATGAAATTAAAGGAAAATATTTTAGAGAGAAAATGTTTCTAGGTAGCCTAACGAAAATGTTCTCTGTCCTCTAAGAAATTGTAAAAAGTAAATAAGTAATCTTCCTTCCTTCCTTCCTTCCTTCCTTCCTTCCTTCCTTCCTTCCTTCCTTCCTTCCTTCCTTCCCTCCCTCCCTCCCTCCCTTCCTCACTCCTTATATACTATAGTCTTTTAGCTACCTATCCTTTTGGAGGCAATCTTATTCTCCCAAGGTCAAGTTTAGTATCCTTTTGGGTGTGCTCTATCACTACCCCAAGAATCCACTCACAATGTGATGAAAATGCCTGCACCTAGTATCTTTACTCTTTCACCAGCTCTAGCAGGTCTCTGAAAAAAGTTTTCTCTTTGAAATGTTTTTAGTGAAGAAGACGAGTTCAAGTAGTATCTCTGATAAATACCCACTATTGTATGTAACCCTGAACATGTCTTTTACCTTTTTAATGCTCCAGACTTCACTTTAAGACTAGAAATTCCAGAAAAGAAAGCTTCAATGGCAAAAGGAATTTCCTCACCCGGGAGTTCCTTTTAACCAATCAAGCTGACACTATATGCCTGTGAGCTCTTTCTCCTCAAATCAGACTATTAGTCTCCCTGACTTAACTTTAAATTCCAGCTAAAATCCTTGATTTTACTGGCAGCCTTTCCCAACCTTAAGTTTTCATTCTTCCCTCTGTTAATTATTTTCTATTTATCCTGTCAATGGAATTGCTTTCTATGTCTTTGGAAGTTGCCTTCTCCCATTAAATTTAAGCTCCTTGAGATCAGGGACCAATTTTTTTTTTTTTTTTTTTTTTTGCCTCTTTTTGTATCCCTAGCCCTTAGCATTCTGCAAGGCACATAGTAGACATTTAATAAATGTTGATTGATTGACTGAAGTTTTATAAAGTGTTTTACTTTCACAACTTTGTAAGATAGGTAGCAGAAGTATTTTTATTTATAAAGGAGAAACTGAGGAAGAAAGTGATATGCCTATATAATACTTCTTGCCTATGCATATATGCATATACACACTTGCCTGTGTCATACTTCTAATCAATAAATCAGTTGCTCTATTAATCAATAAGTATTCATTAAAGACTTAGCACCAGTGAGACACTGTTCTAGGCAATAGAAACAAAAAGATAAAAATGAAACTGTTTGTTTAAGTAGCTTATATTCTATTGAAGGAGACAGCATAGAGCCAGAACTTAACCCAGAAGTTTAGGATTAATCATGAATTTATTGGCTTTGCATATCCAGTATCCCTCTATATAAAGAATTCACTGGCCTGTCTTTTAGTGTCAGACTCTTTGTGACTTTATTTGGGGTTTTCTTGGCAAAGATACTGACATAGTTGCCATTTCATTCTCCAGCTTATTTTATAGATGAAGAAACCAAGGCAAATAGAATTTAGTGACTTGCCCAGAGTCACACAGTTAGTAAGTGTCAGAGGCTGGAAGATGACTCCAAGCCCAGAACTCTGTCCATTGTACCACTGAGCTACCTCTCACTGAAATAAGAGGTAATAATCCAAGTTTATAGTGGGAAGAAGAGGGGACAACTGATTAATACTAAAAACTGTAACTGGGTTGTTATTTTTTTTGCTATCACAGTAAGGAGTAAGAAAAACCTCAGTACATTCAATCATTCACTACTTGGGTGGCCAGAGACAAATGACTTAACCTCTGTCTGTCTCTATTTCCTCAATGATAAAATAAGAATAATGATTCTATTATATCAGTTGTTGTATAGATCAGATGAGATTTTTGTAAAGCACTTAATATAGTGCCTGTCACATAGTATAAACTTATTCCTTTCCTATCATCAAAGATGAAAATAAACTGACACTAGACATAACACTGTAATATCTCATATTAACAGTCTCAGAAAATATTTCATTTATATGAATTTCCCAAATAAAGTTTAAAATCTTGAACTATATTACCTTTCTTTATTAGGTGGAAAAAATTGACTAGATATTATCCATTTCTATATGATTTGCTGTCATTGTTATGGTCATTAATTACAGAGAGATAACATGATATAGTAGATAAATTGCTTAGACTTCGGCTGTGACTTCAGCACTTCCTAGTAAGTGTGATCTGGAGAAAACCATTTAACTTCTGGGATTGTCAATCTAAAAATGTTATATAAGATTGTGCCCCATATCTATTTCAGCAAGGTTGTAAGTCATAAGAGTCAAAGACACCAAAATATAAATGGAAAGGCCCTTTAAATGTAAAGGAATCAGTTCTTACTGGGGAAAAAAAAGTGCTCTAAAACTTCAGCTAAAGGGGCAGCTAGGTGGCGCAGTGGTTAGAGCACCAGCCCTGAAGTCAGGAGGACCTGAGTTCAAATCTGGTCTCAGACACTTCCTAGCTGTGTGACCCTGGGCAAGTCACTTAACCCCAATTGCCTCAGCAAAAAGCAAAAAAAAAAAAAAAAAAAACTTCAGCTAAAAAAAGAGCTATAACACTTAGCCAAAAGGTGATAAAAACTGCCCCTGCACATTGAAGACTGAATCCACAATGTCAATGGATCAATAAATCCAGTAGAAATGCAGTTCCTATGAAAACCCAGCAGCTAAGCAAATTGCCCCAATCAGAGTGACTGTCCAGCCTGATTCAGTAGCAGCAGCTCCCAGTGAAAAGTCAGTTTCATAAATTGATTTAGATTAGAAGTTGGGCCTATACAATAGGGACATCACTCTCTTTGAAGAGCCAGCCCTATAGAATAGCAGAGGAACTTGTTCATCATTGATAAAGCATTCTGCAACAAGCTTCATGAGGACCCTTTGGAGAAAGAAAGTACATTGAGACACAAATATTTAAGAGCTCTGAATTGCCTTGACTATGGGTATAGCACTACAAATGTGCTTAGCTATAATTATATTTTGTGCATGGTTTTTGCTATCATTGTATATTGTGTTCACTCTTACCCTCACAGACTATTTTGTGGGATTATGCACCCCATATAAAAGCTAATTAAGAAAACTGTCTGAAGGGGAAGTTTATTGGTCAGGACTTGTGAGGTACTTTGTTAGGATATCTTCTCACAAAATAACCTTTTTGATCCTGAGAAAAGTTATCAATTGATCCTATGAGCATCTGTCCTATAGCCAGGGGCCTATTTGTTTTTTGTTTTTATATAAAAAAAATTGGGGTCAAGTGACTTGCCCATCATCACACAGCTAGGAAGTATTAAGTGTCTGAGTTCATATCTGAACTCAGGTTCTTTTGACTCCAGTATTAGTGCTTTATCCACTGTTCCATCTAGCTGCCCCTGATGGCGCCTATTTGTATTGAGAGAGTAGTATAGGTATTATGGTAGAAAGATAAATTAATAAGTCATATTTAGCACCATTAATAAATGAGTCACCCCCATAGGCTGTTGAAGCCTGTATGGTTGCTTGACCCTGCAATAAATAAACCCAATCTACACTTAGAGTGCCAGGAATTTTTTTTGTTTGTTTTTTTCCTGTTTTTTTTTTCTTTGCTACTCAATTTAGACATTTTCAGAGTCTTTAGTTTCCTATCTCCCCATTCTAATTTAACTTTGAAAATAATAATCTATTTGATTCTGACAAGCTACCTCTTCTAAGATCTTGAGTATATTGAATTTGTGACATTTTCACTGTTCAGAATTTTTGTATTTTTGTTGATGAGTATTAGCTGTGTTATACAATTGCCAGGTACAAACATGAGTACTGAGTCAAAGTAAATTTCAGTTTACAGTGTAATTTTAAGTAAACCTTTAGTTACTAAAGAAACATACTTCTTAACTTAAGAATTTTAAAAATTGATCTTTTTTTCCCTTTGCTTATTTATTGTTCCTTTCACTTTCAGAATGTATCCCCCTTGATTCCAATGGAATTGCCACTTGGTAAAACTTAGCTAAGTTTTTGCTGCAATGAGGAACCTAAGATATCTTGCTATAAAGCAATTCAAAATATTTTCAAGTTGGATTTGTGGAATCATTTTTCTTAATATTTTATTTTCTCAGTTAAATGTAAAACATTTTTACATTTGTTTTTTAAAACTTAGAGTTCCAGATTTTCTCCTACCTTTCTCTTTCCCCCCATTGAGAAGGCAAATATGAAACTGCAGAAAACATTTCTCTATAGGTCATATTGAGAAAGAAATAATAGTTTCTCCCTCGTTCCAAAAAAACTTTCAAGAAAAAAAAGTTTTTAAAAAAGTATGCTTCAATCTTTATTTCGACACAGTTCATTCTTTCTCTATGTGTAGAGGAGAGCATTTTTTATCATAAGCCTTTTAGAATAGTCTTAGACCACTGTATTGCTGAGAATCACAAAGTCATTCACTGCTGATCATCCCACAACATTGATATTACTTTGTACCCAAAACATTTTACTTTGTGTGAGTTCATGGAGGACTTTCCAGGTTTTACTGAGAGCATCTTGCTTGTCTTTTCTTATAGAACAGTAATATAGAATCAGTTTTTGTTTGTTTGTTTGCTTTTTGCTGAGGCAATTGAGGTTAAGTGACTTGCCCAGGGTCACACACACAGCTAGGTTATGTTAAGTGTCTGAGACCAGATTTGAACTCAGGTCCTTCTGACTTCAGGACTGGTGCTCTATCCACTGCGCCACCTACCTGCCTCTGGAATCAGTTTTTAAAGAAGAGAACTTTCCACAATTTTTTTCTCTTTTATTTATTGTTCATTTATGCCAGGAAATACTAAAAGTTGCATTTCATCTTAATATTATGAAATTTAACTAAGTTGAAGACAAACATTTTTGAACTTACCTCATTTTGTGTTTATTTAGAGATAAAATTAGATTTAGCTCTAAATAGATTTCCCTCCAAAACAGAATAGAAATTCAGACAACACTAATTCACTTATTATTTTATCATCCATAATTCCCTTGGAACCAATATTTTCACTAATTTTATGATACAATGAAAAATTTTGAAAAGTATGGAAAACCTATTAGAATGTGAAGCCTCTTCTCAACTAGCAAAAAAGCCCCCAAATTTAGCAGAAATTTAACTTTTTTATTTATGAAAATTGGTTAATTGCATATGGAATAATTTTTCTCATTACTCAGAATATATTTTTAACAGCAAAATGATTTTGTTGAATTCCATAAAGCTAGTATTCATATAATGCTTTTAGGTTGAGAAATACTGTGTTTATTAACTCATTTGGTCCTTACAATAGCTTTGTGATATAGATGCTATTATTATCTCTATTTTATGGACAAAGAAACTGAGATACAGAGAAGTTAAGGAATTTGCCCAGGATCACACAATTATTATGCCTGTGAAGCAGAATTGGCATTCAAGTGTTCCTGACTTCAAGCCCTGTGCTCTGACACTGCACCATCTAACTGCCTCTCATCCATACAAGTACAACTAAAGAATGCATAATGTGAAAGGAAAGATTGAACATAATTTGTTATTATTTTTGTCATTTTTCAGTAAAGTCTGACTCTCCATGATTCTATACCTTCATGTAATTCACTCACTGGATTGCACAACACACTTTATATATCTTGATAGTCAATAACTGCTTGCCATTCATTTAATAAATGGAGTGGCTGCTGACAACATGGCCATATCCTTTTCATTTGCCTTTCTTCTTTGTACAAAGCATCTGGTACTATAGAATTGATTCTTTCCTTACATGCTAGATTGTGACTGGTAATATAATTTAGTAGCAATTACAGCTAATGGTATGTAGTGAATTAAATTTTGCACAACACTTTACATACATTATCTCATTATATCTTCACTACAACCCTGTCGGATGGGTACTAAGACTATTGTTATTTCCTTCTCCCCAGACCCCAGCTTTTTACAGTTGAGAAAACTGGGGCTCAAATTAAAATGGGAGGAGAAGGAAAGGGGGAATATAAATATTTTATATAGTACCTACTTACTATATGCTAGGCACTATGTTAACACTTTACAAATATAATTTCATTTGAGCTTCACAAACAACCCTGCAAGTTAGGGGCTGTTATTATCCCCATTTTATACTTGAAGAAACTGAGGCAAACAGACTTATCCAGAGTCACCCAACTAATAAATATCTGGGGTCACATTTGAACTTAGATCTTCCCAACTCCAGCTCCAGTGCCATCTATTAGTGACCTCATAGTTACCAAGGTAGTAAACAGCTGGGATTCCAATAGGATTCCAAACCAGTTTTCCTGATTTTAATTCCAGTTTACCCCCTACAGCACTACTCTGTCTTTCAGGTGACATCCTTTCCAGGGACCAGTCCTTATTCTCCATACTCTCTCTCTTCTTTTGACACTACCCTTTTAAAAGGAACCCAATCCTTTCTGTAGTAGCAATCAAAAACAAATAGGCACTTTAAGATTTATGGGTGTCTCTTGAGATTGCAAAATAAAGTCAAAATGTATTTTGAATCTGTATATGTACTTTTATTTAGGAACAACAGCAAACTGTAGCAGGGCAAGAATGATTGGATGTTATAAGTCTTATTTTTAGAGAGAAATAGCATTAAAGTGCTTTATTATTTAGAATTTGTCAAAATTTTTACACATGATCAGGATTATCGTTTGCTACTTGACAAATTAAAGGACTAGAATTTGCACTCCCTGCTCCCCAGTTCCACAGAGGCTGCAAAAATTGAGTAGTCAAACACAGAATTTCAGATATAAAAAAACATAAATGGAAACCTAGTTCTGTCATTTGAAACCTCTCCTTATTCCCAAGACATTCAGGAACATAGTCACTTTCATGCAATCCCAGAAATCATTGTGTCACCTACTATAAAGCTATTCTCAGCATCACACTCTATATGAAAATGAAGATACCAAGAAAACTATATTTCAAATGATATGAAATTACTTCATTTTAATGCTGTTATTTTATTGCATGTATTGTGAGGGTTATATATAGTGAGGACATTTCATTAGTAATAGTACTTTGGGATTGGAAAACAATCATGATGTGATACATTATAGGTTGTCTTGTTAATTCAGTATATATCTTCTGCAGGACAGGAGATTCTGTGTCAGAATAAACACAGGGTTGTTTTAGATTTTTGCTTTTATCAGAATGTGATTTCATCAATATGGAAACTCCCTCCATCAATGGAGATGGGCAATTCCTCTGCATTTAATCTTTAAAAGCTCTCTGCAGCACTAAAATGTTAAGTGTTTTGCCTATTGGCACCTGCTAGTCTGTAGTCAATGCAGAGATTAAACTCAGGTTTCTGTTAGTCCAGGACCAGGCCTCTATTTTAGTCCCAGGATGGTACCAGCTAGCTTTATGTCTTTGGACAAATAGTTCCTACTTCTTGAGCCTTAATTTTTTCATCAATATAAATAAAACAAAAGATCAGGTTTTATGTACCTTTCATCTCTTTTGGGGATTCAAAGTACCTACTGTGTGATTTACTATGTTTATGATTCTTTCTGTATTTCTTCTTGTTTTAAAATTACATATAATACAGCAAATATTGGTGAAGAAGGGGAGATACAAAGTTTAAATAATATACATTGCTTATCCTCAAATATTTTATAATCTGAAAGGAGGATATGACATAAACTAGATATATGTAATGTTCAATTTTGGACAATAAATGGATTGAACAGTTATAAAACATAGTGCTAGAGTGAGGTTTGACAGAGAAAGGAAGGAGGAAGGCACTTTGGAGGAGGTACCATTTGAAATGATCTTTCTAAGTGCTAAATAATGAGGAGCATTTAGGTATTCTACATATCTACTGTGATTCTTCTAAAGGAAAGCAAAACCAAGGAATAAGCTTAATTCAAATTTTTGAATTGCTCCCTTTCATTGCCATTATTTGACATTATTGTTTAAATTGGGTATACATCTTCTTTAGCATTTTTTTTTAAACAAAATGGCCACATAAGCAAATGCCCAAATTTAATGGCAGATGTCATCCTAACTTTCAAGGGGAAAAGGAATATACGTTGTTTTCGGGTAAAATTCTAGAATGCATTATTAAAAATGGTTTATAGTTTCTGAGTACTTAGAAAAAAGTCTATCACTAAAAGCAAGTATGGATTCATTGGTAACAAGTCACACTAGAGTAATTTTATTCTTTTTTTGACAAATTGTAGTTCCTCACATGCACAGTATATCTCCTCCATAAATGTTTTCTATATTGTATATAATTTTAAAGCATAAAGAATACTATTAGTCTAGAAAGCAAATCAGGGAAATGTCTATCGATGAAATAATAGTGAGGGCTGCATGTACATCATTGGTTGTTTTTTATTGGTTGCATTTATTAATGCACTGTTTATATTAATTAAATCAAAAGACTCATTTTTCAATCTTATCCACTAATTACACAGACTTACTGAAATGTTGCTAATAAATTTATGATTTCCTGGTTTTCAATCAATTATTTCTTCAGGTTAATATGTTACATTTTTATATTTTTAATAAATGAGCTCAAAACATTGAAATTCTTCATTTGAAAGATTTTTAACATATTAGAAAATTATGTTTCCAGTATGGAGATGAGAGTTTTCATAGACATTCTGTTCAGCAACAATATCATATAAAGTTAGAAATGTTTCCAAGCATCCCTTTTCAAAATGTGTTTTCCATATTGTGAGTTTTTTCCCCTCAAAAGTATATTACTTTCTTACTCATTGTTAAAACATCATCTTCGTATAATCATGTAAATATATAGAAAAATAACATAAATAGATTCCACCAATAATATTTTTCCAGTGGATAAGTGGTCAAATAATATGAAGAACAGCAAATTATTATTGACAATCTTTTAAAATTGAACCATTTATAATAAAAGATAATTAACCAATACAATACTGTTTCACCCTATATCCAGAAAAATTGACAAATTTGACGAAATTGGTGACATGTCAGTGATAGAGGGTTATCAAAAGGCAAGCACACTGATAAATAGTTACTGAAGTTGTAAATTTCTCCAACTATTTTAGGGAATATATTTTTGGAATTACTTTAAGATGGAGACTAAAATGAGATGACTCTAAGAACCCTTTGTTAGGCATATAAAACAAGAAGGTCAAAGAAAAGAGAATAAAAGTGTTCGGAAGATTTTGTTTGTTTTGGTAGCACTTTCTAAGTAAATGATTTTATTTTTCCACTACTTGAATTTATAACTGCATATGTTTTGACATGGTATTACATATTTTTCTCCTATCTTTTCTTCAAATACATATTTTATTTGTTCTGTGTCTCATTTCATGAATTTGTGAATTCAGATAAGTTTATAGATGTTAAAGTTAAGCAGGTAAATCTTTTGAATACCCAAATGGAATTTAATCATTTTGAAAGGTTTTCTTAAATGATTAATCAACTAGTTCACAAGTATTTATCAAGTTCCTACTATGTACCAGGAAGTATATACTAGAATAGTTTTAGGTTGATAGAGATAATTTCAAGGATTGGAAAGGTGACTAGGCTCCCTAACACATTCTTCAGCATTTAGCAGTGAATACTCTACAAATGTATATATGTGGTAAACATAATACTAATAATGTAGGGATGTAATAATGTAATATAGGGATATGGAGGTAAATGCTTAACAACTGCTTCTCCAAAAAGCAAAACAAAACAAATATAGATATGTAAATATGCTCAATACATTTAAAATTTAATCTGCATTACTGACATTTTCTCAGTCACTTACTTAAATTTAGACAAAAGCATTTTCAGATTTCTGAGGTGTAAACGTTCACACTGAAAATTTAACACCAACTCTGAGTTGAATGAGTTGGTTCTCTTCCATCTGTAACTGGTGACACTAAAAGGTAAAAACAAAATCCATCCCAAAGCTTAATGTGGTAAGAAGAATGGAACAAAAGGAAGGGGCTAAGTTGTGAAAGGCTTTAAATGTAAAAGAAAAAAAAAACATTTTGATTCTAGGGACAATAGTATGTTACTAGAGATTATTGAGTAAGAGGATGATATGGTCAGATGTCATTTAGGAAAATCACTTTGACAGCTGTGTGAAAGATGATTTGGAGTAAAGAGAGACTTGAAAGCAGTCATACCAAGCCAAAATCTTTTACAATAGTCCAAGCATGAGGGCATAAAAGTCTGCTTTAGGTTGGTGATAGTGTGAGTGAGAAGGCAATATATACAAGAAACATAATGAAGGTAGAAATAAGACTTGGTAGTATATTGTGGGATGTATACAAGACAAGAATTAATAAATGAGGTTGTGAGCCTAATAGTTCCTTTGATAACGTAGAGGAAGTTTGGAAGAAGGAAGGGTTTTGAGGAAAAGATAGTGAGTTCTTTTTTGGATACTTTATGTTTGACATACCTACAGATATCCAATTTGATATGTCCAGTAAACTGGTAGTGATATCTGACAAGAGATCAGGAGACATGTTAAGAATAGATATGTAGATCTGTGAATCATTATCAAGAGATGAAAATTAAACTCATGGGAGCTAATGAGATCACCAAGAAAAATAATATAGATGGAGAAAAGAAGAGGATTCACGAAAACTCTTGGAGGAAATCCATTATCAGTAGGCATGACATGGATGAAGATGTAGCAAAAGAGACAAAGAAGCAACCATCCAGAAAAGTAAGAGAACCAGGAGAGAATAGTGTCACAAAAAACTTGAAAAGAGAGTGTTTGATCACTAAATTATGAAATTAAAAAAAATGCTTTAAAGAAAATAATTAGCTTTTACCATGAAAGAGACAAGAATTATATTAAACCCTAATTAATAAAAATTCTTTTAGGAAAATAATTCGTCAAATTATTAGCATTAGCAGCTTTGCAGTTGCAATAGATAGTAATTAATAATAATGATAATGACAATAATAATTTAAGTTCAATACTTTACTCAGCTTCATTTGTTTGGGTAGAAATTTCATACCTCAATAGCATCTAGAACCATGAGAGATAATAGTAATTAAAGACACTGTTTTGTTTTGTTTTGTTTTGTTTTGTTTTGTTTAAGATTACACAGCATACAGGCACTAGGGAAACTAGTAAAAAGAGTTTTCATTTTGTGGGATAAGAAATTACATACATAAATAATTTTAAATAGAATATAAGTAAAATAAAGACAGTAATTTTGGAAAAGAGGGCACTAAAAACTAAGGAAAAAGGTAGAAGGTGATACTTATTTTGAGTCTTGAAAGAAATAAGGGATTCTAAAAATTAAAGGTGAGAATAGAGTACATTACAGTTATGGAATTAGACTAAACTCCTTAAGACCAGTGACTGTCTTTTGTCTTCTCCAGAATTTAGGGTGTCATATAATATGTACTTTGCAAATATTTATTGACAAAGTGACTAAAAGACAACCAGTGCAAACCAATTGATAGAACATGGAGTGTAATATAGGAGGAAGGGAGAGGAAAAATGTCAGTTTAGCAAGGCCAGAGACTGGAGGAAGTGGTTGTAATGTTACAATTCTTGGAAGTGAGGTAGCAATCAGATTTCAAAGAACTCAAAAGGCCAAACAAAATAATTTATATTTGGTCCCAGAGGTAATTAGAAACTACTAAATTTATTGAATAGATGAGTGGTTTGCCTCTGGAAACAACTTTTGAACTGAACTCATCCTGTCATCACCATCTGGACTAATTGTTAATAGAGATAAAGTGAATGAATAATATAGATTACTAATTATCTTCCTCTGTGCTCTGCAAGGTGGTTGTTGCCATTGCTGCTGTTGTTATCACTGTAAAACCTTCTCATTCCTACTCACCCTATTTGGCCCTATTCATGTCATGGTGATGTCAACTACTATATACTTTTCCTTATGGGTGGAGAGGATTTGTGCAATGCTATCCATTTATGAGAGAAATAGTAAGGGTAAAAAAAGCATTCAGAAAAGACTCTAGTGAGGGAGATCGGGAGGAAAAAGGACAACAAAGGAGTATACATATTCCTGACACTGAACAATATGGCCTATTTTATCTGGGCCACTGTTTTCATTTGTTTTTAAAGTATCAAGCCCACAACTCCAGTGCTATTATCAGCTATTTCATCTCAGGGTCACATATTATAGGCCTGTCCTATTGCAATGCAGTGAATGAAATCATCTCTGTACAAAGCAAATTTTAGACTTTTCTTTTTCCATTTTTATTACTTTGAAGCGATTTGGATTCCTACTCAAACTTCCCCTAAATCCTAACACAGATATACAGAACAATTTTCTGATTATATAGTGGTTACTTACTCAAAAGCAATGAATATATTTTATGCTGTAGGGAATAATCAAAAAGTTCCTAAATCTGTTCAAGTAGCTATATATGTAAACAGGTATTGCCAGTGGGTTTTTGTGCTTAGAAGTACTTTAGAAAAATGTTCATAGCATCCTTGCTGCATATGTTCCTAAATAACCTTTAAATAAACAAGTAGCTTGTAGAAAGATTAGAAAAATTAGCCATCTATATAGCCCTAAAAATAAATGGTATTTAACATATGGCTGATATTGTCTTTGTATTACAGCAACTAGCACAGTATCTTAAATTTAGCAATTTATATAGATATGTAGAATTGAATTAATAGGGGGAAAAAACAAACATTTTTCTTTTCAGTTGGAATGTTTACCTGTCACATGAATGTTTTTGTTGTTCTTGAGGTTAGCACCCAAATGAAAATTGTTTTGGTGAAGAATGCACATATTTTTACTTGTCAAATAGATACTGAAAACACTGTGTGTTCTATCTTGTATTAGACGTCAGGAATCTTATGGTTAAATTTAATGCCCTTTTAGTACTAATTGACTCATCTCAGATACCTGCTGTCATCTACTATTTTTTAAAAATTTTACAACTATTTATTAAGCATTTATGATCAAGACACGTTTTTAAGAGTATCCTATTTTATTTTATCTCGTTTTTATCATATTTTGCATTATGTTTCAATTAGTAAGCCATATCAAAAATCTCTTGAAATACAATGAGGTAACATTATAAGTAAATAGTTTGCCCATACAAGTTAATTTGCTAATGAAATCAAATATTGAAAACTGCCATTACTCGATTAAACAAACTATGCTTATAAATATAGGATGGTTATTATATGTCTAAACATGGTACCTAAAATACCTATACTAAAAGCAATTTCATGGACCAAAGATAGAGATCTAAGAAGGAATCAAGTCTGAGTCCCAAATCTTCTACCAACTCTGCATGTTGTTTGGCAAATCACTTAACATCCCTCTGACTTATATTCTCCACCTGTAAATTAGAGATAATTATTATCTGCCTTGTCTAACTAATGAGATTGTTGGGAGGATACAAATAAATAGGTAATGAATGTGGGAACGCTTTGAAAAATAAATGGCAAATATTTTGTTTCATCTATTCATATCTTTTCCCCAGATTCCCCCAAACTGAAGACTTTGTGGTATTTTTTTTTTAATCATGAGAAGTTTGTTGCACATCATTTGGGTTACGGACCCCTTCCTCAATGACTCTTAAGTCACAGGAGACCATCAAATGCTTTTCACTAGCCCTCTAGGTTTACTCATTTAATTCAAGAGCTGCCCATTCCACCCTCTATCCAGCATCCCTAAAAGAATATGTAATAAGCAGAATACTGGACTCTTAGAGGGAAAAGAAGGTACAAAATGCTATGCACAAATGGATAAAGCTGACATAATGATGATCGGACAATGGCAGGCAAGAACAGCATTAATGAAAAAATTTTTTTAAGTTGCTAAGAACTCTTACTAGAGCTGGGACAGGGTTTGCTAATGACAGATATTCACAATGAATGTTAAGGAAAATTAGTTGACATGAGTTAAATATAGATTAATTAATTTAAATGACTTGGTATCCTTAGGAAAACCACATGAGAGATATAGCCATGATACTTAGAAATGAAACAAGCTTTATCTCATGAAAGTATATGAAAATTTTATTGAAAAACAGGAATCTAATACTGAAACATGAATAAAATCAGTTTAACATTGTTATAGGTGATTAGTACTCATTTTACTATAAGTAAAATTTGTGACATATATATGTGTGTGTGTATAAATGCATACATATTTATAATTCATATTTAACTCCTCAATTATTTTTTTCTTTTACATGACATATCCTAGTCAGATTTTTTAGCAATTTTTCAGTATTTACTTTAAATGCCTCTCTCAAACAACTTCAAGAGGAATTTTCCAATGTTATCTCTGCTCCATATGCCCAATTTATTTTACTGAGCTAACCAAATGAATACTTGTCCAGTTCTAAATTTATGGTCCTGAAATTCTCAGGGTACGCTTAAGGTAAAAAGCATTAAGTAAAAAAACTTTACAAAAAATACTAGCAACATAATATGTTAAAATGGATTTTGTTTTAAAAAATAAAGTAATTATGCATCTTTGCATCTTTATCTTAATTTTTAACTTAATATATATCTTTATATTAAATTTTCTTGTTTACCTTTATGTTACTTTCTTATTTTCTCTCTAAAAATAAGGCCCTCCATTGTATAGGTGACTGTTTTTAAACTAATAGTTCATAACAAGGATTCCTAACTTGGGACTCAGATCTGTAGACAGTATTCAAGTGTTTTATTAACTTGGATGATGAGGGGAAAGTACATTTTTATTTTCCTGTACCTGAAATTTAGCATTATCTTCAATTATGGATATAAGAAAGCTCAATAGGCCCCAAGGATCCATGTTCACATGAAAAAAGGTTAAGAATCCTTGGTCTGTAAATAACCAGGGAGCCATGTAAAACCATTTCTGAATCATAAAAATTAACAATTTTCTTACCTACATGCTCCTTTTCTCAATTTAGCAAATTTTCCACATCACATTACAACAAAATACAATGCTATTACACATGCTTTAGATTTCTGAATATATTTGTGAAACAATCAGGATGCATGATATCCTGAAGCAAATATCTGAGTCATTTGCTGAAGATGATTTTTATTTCCTTCCTCTTTGTAAGGTTAATTATTTATATCCATCAGCAACAAGGCTAATTATTCACTATTTTTTGTGCAATAGAATTGCTCAGGGTTTTACAATCCACAATAAAATATAGCTTGGAAGTGAAGGCTCCACTGATAAATGCCATAAAATCATGATTGTAAGGAAAAATATAAACACAATGTAGTATAATTTTGTCAATGAAAAGAAGAGGAGACTGAAAGCCTTACTAGTAGGAATGCCTTCCCAGGTTCCACATGTCCTTGGTGATGCCTACTAAGGAAGAGGTCAATATGGAATGACAATAATAGTCTTAAATCCCTTTATGCAGATTTTCTGTTTAAGGAGATGGAGTATTTTAGCACCTAGAACATTAGAAAGCATGTCTTTTTCTTCTATCTTATTCCCTGCTTGTTTGACCCCTTTTAAGTGGTTTAACCTTTATAGTCAACTCTTTAGTGTTCATGAATTGATTCTCCAATTTGTGGTTTATCCAGGATTACTCCTTTCCCTTTTTCCTACTTTTCATGTAAGTCATTAAATTGATAAATTAGGAAGTGAGTCAGTTATATCTAATAATCATCTCTTAAGAAATCTGACTGACAATTTTATGTAACTTTTCAAATTATTTAATTGCTTTATAGTCAATGCTAGAAACTTTTTGACAACATTAAAAAATTCTTTTTCCTCTTCCTTTTTAATAATTTAAAATTTTTAATTCACATCTGAAATTTTAAAGTTCTTGGCCCTTTGTTGAATATTGTCTGTATTCCCCTACTCTTTGCTTTTATTGAAAGCAGTCACTTCTATGTAATTTCAAAAAAGCAAAATTAACTACATTTTAAGCTTTTATGGCTTAGATAAGAAGTGGTGTGTGTGTGGATGTGTGGGTGTGGATGTGGGTGTGTATAGCAGGGTCAGTAGCAGTTATAACTAATATTGGTATTAATAGTGGTAGTGGTTGTAGTACTAATAATATTGTAGTAGTGTGGTAGTGGTGAAATGAATTATTATTTTACCAGTGCTTTCTTTCTTTCTTTCTTTCTTTTTAATATCATTCTAGCAGGTAGCTTAACCCCTTGCCTTTATAAGTTTCCTGACCATACCTTAAGTCATGGGTTTCCTCCCATGCACCAGCCTCTCCTGGGAGATGACCCCACAGCCATTGACTTTAAGCAAGAATTCCATCGAAAAAGCAAATCAGTTGAAGAACCAACCGACATGGATTCTCCTGAAATTCAAGAACTAGAAAAGTTTGCTAATGAGTTCAAATTGAGAAGAATTAAATTAGGTAGGTATGCATTTGCTACCAAGAATTGTTATGCCTTGTTCCTGGTCTCATAGAGTTCTATGAAGTTTAAATATTCATAGGTAAGTAAGCAAGGAGAGAGAATGCAATTCTACAATCCTAATGTGGTTTAAAAAGTTAAACAAACTTTTTTCCTATCACATTGCTATGTCACTATCATGGTGCACACATAAATGTCCTAATCCTCTAAAAAGCACTAACAAAGCAAAGAAGAAATAATGTCAGATTCTCATAGTCTGTATGTATCGTAAAATAATTGCCTGATTCTTCGCTGTGATAATATCCCAAAACATTGGCATATTTGAGATCATTAATGATTACAAAACAGGAAATATTGTTACCAACCTCACGGGCAGGTTAAACAAGCATTGTGTAATCAATTCCAGAGTTGATTTTAAATGAAATATCTGGAAAATAATTGCAAAAATATGCTATCCTGTTAATTGGGGTTCATTGTTCTTATGACATCATGATCATAAAGATGTAAAATGAAAAAAAAGTAAGAAGAAAAATTCTGAAATGCTTTTGTTAAGGGAGGGAAACATACAAACAAACAAAAAATGTTCCAGTGGAGGAAAACATGATGATGTGTTTGTGGTAGTGTAAGTTTAAATTTGCTTAAAATACCAAAATTCCTTCCTGCCTTCTTCACCTGGAAATTTATTAGAGGACCAAAGGTATTACAATCATTCCAACATTTTAGTTCTAAAAGTAGCTATAAATAACAATTTGCATTGCTTAAAATGTAGACTATTTTCAAAAGACAAAAAAAAAAGATTGTTCATATCATCATAATGACTGTTCATAATATAGAATATAATTCCCATCTTTGAACAGATAGACATTCATTGTGGTGAATCATAAGGATTCTGTTTTTTTTTTTTTTTTGCTTTAGGCACAAAAATATTATGTAATTACAGAGAATTGTGAATATAAACAGCAGCTGGCATCTAAACAATATGGAATTTCAGTTTTCTGTTTATATTAGCTGCTATTCTGCTTTTTGCGTTTTATCTCAACTTAGAATAAAAAATAGTTCTGGATCATTATTTTACTACATCCCTCTTGATTAGAGATCAAAAATAATTTTCAGCAAATGGAATAAATATCCTCAACTATGTCCTTAATTATGTTATATGATTATAGTTTCCTAATGAGCATGTTATATATAAAGAAAAGAAGTAATACTTTCTATTCCTTATTGGTACCAGCATAATTCAATCTTTAAATATTTTTATTACATTATTTTATCAAAGTAGAAAAAAAACCCTCATTTATTGGGTATTATGAACATTACCCAGCATAATATTATCATGATATGTTAACCACTTTAACCAATCTATTAACCAATACAGAACAAGATCTTTGGATTAAGATGACTTCATGAAAGTGGTGGCAATCTAGTATTCTATTTAGCTGAATCATATAAATGGCAAATACAGCAAAGGAAATTTTTTTCCCCTGCAATGGAGAAAAAGTATTCCATTTACTAGCTGGACACAACTTGATATTTCAAAAGAGGATGGATGATTTTTGGTTGTAGTTTTCATTTCTCATACATGTCAAACCCTTGTTGGAATCTGTTAATTGTTGGCACAGTTAATAAACAACATTTAATAATAGGCAAAGGAATATAATTGAAGATTTTCACCAATGTCCAGTGCTAGTTGTGGGGGGAGGAAAGAAAAGGAAATCTGGAATTTAAAAAATATATTTTTGCAATTATTTCAATATAATCACTTTCATTTGAAATCTTGTGCATTTTTATGCATTTAATGATAATTACTATTATAGTAATCATTGTCATTTGTATAGTTCTTTAAGAATTGCAAAAGTTCTTTACAAACAGCTTATTTTATATGAAGTAAAGATCACTGTTGTTTCCATTTTACAGATGAAGAAATGAAAGGAAACAAGCAGAAAGAGTGACCCAAGGTCACTCAGCTAGTAGATGTGTGAGGTTGGATTTATACTCCGAATAAAATAAATAACAATACAATGAAAATAAAAATATTATTCTTGTAAGAGATTCATAGTCTTAACCTGTCCTGCAAAGTACTCCATGATACACACAAAAAAGGTTAAGAATTTAGTAAATTTAATAAAATAACATTGTTGTTGTTATTGTTGTTGACTTACAGGTTATACCCAGACAAATGTTGGGGAGGCTCTGGCTGCAGTACATGGCTCTGAATTCAGTCAAACAACTATTTGCCGGTTTGAAAATCTGCAGCTCAGTTTTAAAAATGCTTGCAAACTAAAATCAATATTATCCAAGTGGTTGGATGAAGCTGAGCAAGTAGGAGGTACCATAGTTATATTTCTGCAGTTTCTGGAGTTTTACAATAATTCCTTTGTGGAAATAGAAGAACTTTCCCCCTTCTTTAATGTTAAAAGAGATTTTTTTCAAATGAGCATTTTGTTGTCTGATTTTTTCTTTGAAAAGAAAGAATTTAAGTGTAGAAATAAATGTTTTGAAAGGAAACAGCATTTAGCAAAAAAATTCATGAACTATTTAGAAGAAAAGTATTAAATATAAATGATAGTAGGTAAGGAGGTGAAATTATAATTCAATAGTTTCTCCTCTACTTTTTAAGTGTAACATATAAAAGTTATAATATATGAGTATGTTATTTTTGATAGCATTTTGTTTTTCCAAATACATATATAGTTTTCAACATTCATTTTTGTAAGATTTTGTTTTGAATTTTTTAAACTCCCTTCCTTAATTCCGCCTTCCTCAAGACAGTAAGCAATCTGATATAGGTTAAATATCTGTAGTTCTTTTAAACATAATTCCATATCTGTCATGTTATACAAGAAAAATCAGACTAAAAGGGAAAGAAAAAAAAACACGAGAAACAAACAACAAACAAAAAAGATGAAAATAATATGCTTCAATCCACATTCAGTCTCCATAGTTCTCTCTCTGGATACAATGGGCATTTTCCATCCCGAATCTATTGGAATTGTTTTGAATCACTACATTAAGAAGAGCCAAGTCCATCATGTTTGATCATCACATAATCTTGTTATTGCTATGTACAGTGTTCTCCTGATTCTGTTTACTTCACTCAGCATCATTTCATGTAGATCTTTCTAGGCTTTTCTTAAATCAGCTTACTCATCATTTCTTATAGAACAATAATATTCCACATTCATATATCATGACTTTTCAGCCATTCCCCAACTAATGGGCATCCATTTAATTTCCAGCTCCTTGCTACTACAAAAAGAGCTGTTAGAAACATTTTTTGCATGCATGGGTTCTTTTCCTTTTTTAATTATCTCTTTGGGATATAGACCCAGTAGTAAGACTGCTGAATCAAAAGGTATATACAGTTTTGTAGCCCTTTGGACATAGTTCTAAATTGTTCTTCAGAATGGTTGGATCATTTCACAATTCAACCAACAAAACAATACAACAAAACAATGTTTTCTCACATCCCCTCTAGCATTTATCATTATCCTTTTCTGTCATCTTAGCCAATATGATAGGTATGAAGTGGTACCTCAGAGTTGTCTTAATTTGCTTTTCTCTAATAGTGATTTAGAGCATTTTTTTTTCTGAGTAGAAAGGGCTTTATTTTCTTCATCTAAAAATAATCTGGTTATATCCTTTGACCATTTATCAATTGAGGAATGACTTGTATTCTTATAAATTTGAATCAGTTCTCTATATATTTTGGAAATGAGGCCTTATCAGAAATATTGGCTATAAAATTTCTTCCCCATTTTTTTGCTTCTTTTCTAATAATCTTGGCGGCATTGGATTTATTTGTGCAAAACCTTTTCAATTTAATGTAACCAAAATTATTCATTTTGCATTTCATAATGTTCTCTAGTTCTTCTTTGGCCATAAGTTCCTCCCTTATCCACAGATCTAACAAATTACTCGATTTATTTATAGCATCATTCTTTATGTCTAAATCTTGAACCCATTTTAAGCTTATCTTGGTATAGGGTATTAGATATTGATCAATGTGAAACTATTTTCCAATTTTCCCAGAAGTTTTTTTGTTTGTTTTTTTGTCAAATAATGAGTTCTTACCCCAGAGGATGGAGTCTTTAGGTTTATCAAACACTAGATTACTATAGTCATTGGCTATTGTGTCTTGTGTACCTGACCTATTCCACTGATCCACTACTCTACTTTTTAGTTTATACCAAAAAGTTTTGATGACTGCTGCTTTAAAATAATAGTTTTAGACTTGTTATAACTAGGTCACCTTCCTTTGCATTTTTTTCATTAATTCCCTTGATAACAAATATATTCTTAACTTGGCATTAGTTAAAGCATTCCACAATGCAAATCTTCTAAGTAAAGATAGAGTTGCTTTTGAGATAGTTTATTATTAAATTGCTAAAATAACTTTCACACTAGTGGTAAAAAGAATCATCAAGTAAGAGTAGGGAATGAAGGGATAGAATTTGAATACATTTTTTAAACCGTAGAAAAGTTATTTTTATATATAAATTGCTAAAACAGGAAATAATTGTAAATTTTATAGTTTTGCTTTAATAATTTTCCTAGTAATAATTTTATTCAATGTTAAATGAGCTATTTGGCACAGACATCATGATATTTAACGGAAATATTATGAGGTTTAATTCTACAATATTTTAAAGAAATTGAATGTCATGGTTGTTTTTCTCTCTGTGTATTCGTCTTTCTTTGTTCTCCATAAATACAGCTTTATACAATGATAAAGTGGGGGCAAATGAGCGGAAAAGGAAAAGGCGAACAACCATAAGGTAATTATCCATTTGAAATACTAAAAGTTGCCAACAAAATGCAGTAGTTTATTGAGAGCTAAAGCATATATATATTTTTTGGCCAAGTCTGCTACCTTCTGGGCTTTAGCTGAAGTGCTACCTCTTCAGCACAAGAAAAAGAATCCCTTCTGGTGCTTAAGCCTCAATGGCTAACTTTCAGTCCTTTTAGAAAGGTTTAATCTTACATGGTCATCAGAATAAAGAAAAGCAATTTTATTTTTCTCCAAAAGTCAGGAAGTCAAGCAATAAACATTTATTAAACTGTGTGTCAGACACTTGCTAAGCACAAGGCATACAAAGAGACACAAAAAACTAGCCCTGTCCTCAGATGGCTCACAATTTAAAGGAGAAGTGAAAAGTTTGTTAGCTCCCCAAAGTCTTAGCTTAGGGGGCTAAGATATTTTAGAACAGAAACCAGAAGACCTTACTAGAGACTAAGTCTCTGGACACTTTTTTCCTACTGGAAGAATACATATTCTTGTTCTGAAGACTTGATTTAATTTGGCCTTAGAAAATCTTCTTTAATTCCAGTCAGTTTGTGATAGTCCACATATGTTATCAGTTAAACCATTTGGAAAAATACATGCTGACAAAATTCAAAGAATTATGTGGGTCTAATGTATTACAATTTCTCTAATATTTTAAGATCCTCTGGGCCTCACAAGCAGATGAAAGCAAGAATTAAAGGGGAGAGGGATAAAAGCAAGGATGTTTTATTGTTTATGCTTCAATTCCTCTTTTCTAAATTCTTGACTTTTACACTGAACTATAACTAGAAACAAACCTCTCTTTCTTTGAGTTACCTTATGTACAAGGAGTGCACAGTTTTAAAGTTGAAACGAATTTTAGAGATCACCTACTTCAACCTTGAATCTCAGCGTCTTTATATGACCTTTCCAAGTCACAGAGAGAGATCTGGCATACAAACCCAGATAAAAGAAGTATTGGGGGATAGGATTTTTTTTTCCTGTTCGTGTTGTCCAAATCACTATATCTTCCAAATGATTTGGGTTTTTATAAAAGTTTCACTAAAAATTCAATAGTGTCTAAATAAAAGTAGAAAGCTATTTCCCTTGTGAAAAATGTAGTGCCCCCTTCTGGTATAAAAAAAGGAAACTGGTGATCTGTGATCCTCTTGCTCTCTTCCCAGCTTTAGAAAGTAACAGGGAAGCTCAGTCCTGACTATCTACTACAAATTAAGTTTTAGAGGAGCGTTGTAAATATTTTCTAGCATTGTAAATATTTTCAAGTTCTTAAAAATCATTTTCAGGTATTTCTTAGCTTAGTTTAACACCAAAAGCCATGGATAATTGGATCTGCCAATTCTCATTTAAATAAAACAATTTTATTTTTTCCCCAGCATTGCAGCTAAGGAGGCCCTGGAGAGATATTTTGGAGGACAAAGTAAACCATCTTCTCAAGAGATTATGCGGATGGCTGAGGGCCTGAATCTTGAGAAAGAAGTAGTGAGAGTTTGGTTTTGCAACAGAAGACAGAGAGAAAAAAGAGTGAAAACGAGTTTACACCAGAATTCATTTCCCTCCATTGTTAAGTAACATCAGGAATATAGATGAAATGTGTTAACTTAGAGAAACGGATCTATCATTTCATTTTCCCTGCCAAAATCTGGAAAGCAAATATTTGAGTTGCCTCTTCCCAAACATAATTATGGAAAGTAAATTATTACATTATCCAATTTATTTCTTTTAAATCATTCAATACTTATACTGTACTATATTTTCACTTAAAATATTTTTGTTCACAAGACATGATACATTTTAGGCAAAAGATTTATGGAATAATGTGATATTTACATATGGAGATCTGTTAGTGTAAAGGTTTGTTTTCACATATTCTGCTTAGCATATCTTTATTCCTAAATTTCTGAGGTATTAGATAGATAATGAAAGGCTGTCACCAACAGGGAAGAGAAATTAAAAAGCAAAGCAAAACAAAACAAAACAAAACCCCTTTAACTAGAATGTCACTTACACTTCTATTATCAATTCTTACAGTTTATTTGAATCAAAATATTTGCACTTCCTTAAAGATTCAGTTGTGACTATCAGTAAACAGTTATGTTTTAAATTTCCTTAAGTATATTAGAATTTTTGTATTAGCCAGTTGAAACAGTCAATATTTTTATCTGCTAATACCCATAATTAAGGAATAAGGTGTTAGGATTCTTAAGTAAAACTCTCCTTTTGAAATTTCTAAGTAATTCTTTCCAGACATTAAACTCTTTGGAGATTAATTATAACTCATTCATATCATAGGTCCATCTGAATATACAACCACTATTAGCTGTGGCTATATGCTTGCTTATTGTTATAACCCATAATGTTACAAACCCAGGCTGTTCTAATCTGCAAGGGAGATGGTGTTCTTCCATAAAAGGCCAACATTAGATTAGACTGTATTTTATTAGCAATGAAAAGATTAGATCTGCTCAATGTTTTTCTTTCAACTCATAAAAACATAGTTGAGTAGAACTTATTTAATATTCAAGAATGAACTATTTGAAACTTGGAAACAGTGGCAATTGTGATGAAAAATAAATCCACAAAGTAACATTTTGCTTTTTGTGTGTGTAGTGTGTTTGCCTGCATAATTTTATGTAAATGTACCTTTAAATATTATTTTCTAAGTTGTAATTTAAGAATACTTACTAAATAAACCATATACTCCACAGTCTCATGTTTTTTAAGTCAATGCTAATAGACCAAATCCTGAAAGTATTATCAATTAGAACTTCATTGTAAAGTAACTTCACAATTTTTTCTTTTTTTTCCCTTAGATTGAGTGCCCTTGCCTTTCTTTGCATACCCAACACTTAACAGTGCCTACACATTAGTAGGTATTTAATAAATATTTGCTCACTAAATTTTTTTTAAACAACTCCTTTCCAACCTTTTCTCCTGTGGTTTGGTCCTTCATGCCAATGTAATTACCTGTGTTCAGTATGCTATCTGCCACTCCATGTATGCTTCAGTTTTGTTTCAACATACAAAGACTCTCAAAAGTCTCAGTATAGCTATAGTACTAAGACTTTGGAGAGGCAAGTCTAAAAGTCAGATGAGTTAGATTCTAGTCTTGGTTTTGCCATTTGCTACTTGTGATTCAGGGCAAGTTGCAACCAGGCTGTAAAACAAAGATAAAAATGCCTGTTCCCCCCCCCCAAAAAAAAAAAAAACTGTTAGGATTAAATGAAATAACTTAATTGAAAGTCCCTTGTAAATAGGAAAATGCCAAATATCAGCAGCTAGCAAAAGGACAAGAGTGTTTTTGGTTTTTGTCTTTATATCCCAAGTAAAGTGTCTGGCACATAAAAAAGTATTTAATAAATTATTGATGACGAAGTATAAAGTAGGAATAATAAGAATTCAATTTAAATGGTCTAGTCCCTTTTTCCTTTTGCATATGGTAAATGGCTAGACAGTAATCTGTACAAAAAAGACCTGGAGTTTAGGTAAAAAGTAAGTTCAATCTGAACCAATAGCGTAACTGATAACGTCAATGCAATCTGAAACAGTATCACATTGTAGTATCTAAGATTGTGAGATCATGTTATCATTCAGCCATGATCTTATTGCATGTATAATATTGGGTTCAGTTCTGGGCACAATATTTTAAGAGAGTACTGATATGCTGTAGCATGTTTAGAGAGGGAAATCAGAATAGTAAAAGGACTCTAGTTTAGGGGTCCACATTTTTTCCTCTTTTCCATGATTTGAGAGTTTAAGTACTTTTTGTTTGTTTTCTCTACTATATTTTGTAAGAATTTCATGTGTTATTAAAAGGTATAAAAATTAAATTGCTATCTTTTTATTTTTATATTTCATTTTAAAAAATTATACCTTGAATATAAATTGCCTTTAGCCACTGAAAAATTTTAAGAAATATTACTGAATAAAGAATTTATTTTTGTAGATATTAAATACAGGATTAAATACACACTATATATATACACACATATATACATTTTGCCCACACACATACATAATTTAATATTTAATTAATGAATATTTAAATATTTAATTAAAACTTTTTTGCTAGATTTTTTTATGCTCATCAATTTTTATATGGATTTTTATTTTGAAGTATGCTTTTATTTATGGCTATATTTTATTTTCTCTCATCACTTAAATGCAAATAATATCTGCATTAGTTTTACTTGGAAAGTATTGTGATATTTTTCAATGAGGAATCCATAGGAATCTCCTTACTATAGTAGTGGACTCAGGGATTTAGGGACAGGGTCATTATAAGGACATTAAAAACAAAGATCAAAGAATCAGGAGAAGGCAAGATAATTCTCAGTAAGGTCAAGGCTACAGAAATGATTCAAGACTGAACAATATGATCTACTGAGCAATGGCAGTAGATGACAATACTTTGGAATAGACCATTTATCTTCTTAAGTGTAAAAGGTACTTCAGAAGGTAGAAGTTTTAATAAACAAAGTGGGGCTGGAAGCAAGAATAAAGGAAGTAGTCAAACCATTAAAAAAAAAAGTCACCTGTAAAATGAAATGTATTAGCTCCATTATAGTAGAAAGAACTTGAATATAAATTATTCTTCCAGAAAGATGACATAGGCCCAATCTGACATTATTTTAGTATTCCAAATTAAATTTAGGATCAAATATAAACCCTTTTGTTTGTTTGACATTTAAGGATCTTCACAATCTGGCCACTTCTTATCTTTCCAATTTTACTGCACTTTGCCCTCTTCAACCTAGGCATGACATTAGTCTACTTGCAGTTCCTAAAACATGAAATTCTTTGCACTAATTGTCTCCATGCTCCATCTCATTTCTATCTCTTATTTTCTCTGACCTAAAAATATACTTCAAATCCCACTTAGTACATATTTCCCATCTGCTCTATTTGTATCTACCTAGTTGTCTCCTCAAGAATATAAGCAACTTGAAGGCAGAGATGCTGTTTTTGCTTTCCTTTGCTGATTTGATGAAGTACTATGGAAAGCTAGGTTCCTAATTGAGACAGACCTATTGATGAATTGACAGGTTTCTGATTTAGAGAAGAGGAATGGGTTGCTGAAATATATTAAGGGAGAATTAAATAATGGAAACTAACTTTTGTTTTAGTAGTTGCTCTTACTAGAATGGGCATAATTCAGTCACTTCTTGGTGGATAATCTAAATAAGCATAGTGTGCCAGGGAAAGAAAAACTTTGACTGCAGCCACTCTTCTCATCAGTCTCTTAGAAAGTGATCTTTCTCATTGTTCTTCATTGATGCTGTTTGCTGGGTTGCCACTTGCTCTCTTTAACTCTCCTTACACCATTCTCTGAAAAATCTGTTGTCACTCCCAAAGTCTTTAGCAAATTAGCCAAATTCCCAAGGCAGCCAGTCCAAGTGTTACCAGAATGACCATTGTATGAGGATTGACAGAACTGTTATTATTCAGCATGGAATTTTGACATGCTAGCAGTCTTCAAGTATTTCAAAATTTATTACATAGGAAAGGGATGTCTCTGGCTGAAAAGAACAGAATTATAAATAGGTAACAATTGCTTTCCAGAGTCAAGAACAGGAAGATACTTAAGAAGGTAAATGTGCTTGACAAAAGCATGATTTGTTAATCAAAAAATTGGCTAGAGAACAATTATTAGACCCAGGGACAAGTAAGTACATTTCTACTTCCATGTTGAAAGAATAGAACAAAAAAAAATAATGAAGACATAAAAAGATTAAGAATTAAGAAAGATCAAGGAGGATTATGAAATAGGATCTGAAAAAGGAAGATTCAAGAAGGAAAGGGAGAAAGTATTTTTCAAGGAAAGGTAAATAAGACATAATAATTAGAGGGTAAAGTAAATTGAGAGTTGATTGATGAATTTACCAGACAGTTGAAACAAAGGAGAGGCTGGTTCAAGAAATAAAGGAGATAGAGTGTGTGAGCACTTGAAACGAAAGAAAAGAAGTTTGTGTAGAATGGTCATTATGAAGAGGTACATGAAAACTGGCTGTAAAATTAAAGTCAAGATGTAAATAACCTTGTAGGTTTTTTTTTTTAATCTGAAAATCTCAACCTTAAAGTGAAGTGAAAATTGGCAGTGCATTGCATCTAATATATGATGTTTGAATTTTCACCAGTCAACTGACTTATCTGTATTTCAAAAGTGGGCTATGTTTTCTAAAAATAATGTAAAGTGACTCAAAGAACAATTCTCTACATTCTAGGTTGGTAGGGACAACTGCTTCTAATGGAAAAGGCTTCAGTTGAGTGGGGGAAGGTAAAAAGGGGGAGAAAGGAACTGAGATGAAGATTTGATCTTTGCTAGAATTTTGGGAGAGCAGAAGTGTTAGAGAAGAAAGGAGAATTGTACAATAAAAGTTTAAAATCTATATTTGAGGGTCTTTCTGAAGAGAAGAAAGCTGAAAATTTTGAAAAGGAAACAGCTGCTTATCTTCCAAGGAATATAATAGAAACAGACTATCAATGAAGATTCCTTGACCACAGATACTGAGACTGCTATTTATTGAATGATTAATAATAAAGTTCTACTTCTTTCCAGATCATATACAAGAAATGACAGTGATTTCTCAAGACTTGCCAAAATGGATGATGCCTGTTGAACACAAGTCTTAGGTAAGAAAGACTGAAAAGTCCAGGGGCACAGATTATATTTCTTCACTTTGCCCAGTTTAAGCAATGATGCTGAAGAAAAAAATTTATTTGAGAAGTGAATAGCTAGTTAAGAAGGGAGTGAATTAGATTTTCAGGGGGAATGGGTTGGAGGAAGAGCAGGAAACAAGCATTTATTAATTTCCTATTATGTATTAGGCACTGGCTACATGCTTTACAAATATTGCCTGATTTGCACTTTTTGATCACAGCATAAAATATAGGGATGACAGGTTTTTGGACAGAGATAGTAACACAGACTGGTAAGAATGTATTTGATGAGTGTCTTGTAAATTTAATCACAAAGGCTTTAAAAACTAAAGAGGATGAGGGAGACATTACCTTTGTATATTCCCCAAACTAGATTACAAAGAAATCAATTACATTGAAGGAAGAAGAGTACTATTGACACCTGGAATTTCTAAAATTCAGGCAACAAGCAAAAGATCTCAACATAAAGAGGCAAATTTGACCTTCAGGGGTCATTAAAACATGACTACATAAGACCTGTAGACAGAGAAACTATAGTCAGAGAATCTAATAAAGCTTCAAATAACAAACAGGATGGATAAAATGACATATAGGGTAATGCTATATATTAAGTATATTCTGGTCTGGAAATCCAGGAGCCAGAGGGAATGCACATAAAAGTATTTGGGTAAAGGATAACAGGAAAAACATAATTTTCATCAGAGTTACATAAGTGATATGGTAGAGAAAGTGCTGGACATGGAGTCAGGAAAATCTGAGCTCAAAGTAAGGGTGATGATGATGATAATAAAAGCACTTACCTCCCTGGGCTTATGTGAAGATAAAAAAAAAAATTGTAAAATGTTTTGAAAACTTTTGAAAAGTTAAATGTTACTGTTATTATTAGATCACCTGGACAAAAATGTAGATGAACTTGGGAAATATCATAGGCCTGGTTCATAACAAGAAATAGTAGTAGGGGACTTCAGTTATCCAAAACCCTTCTAGAATTCCACCAAACACAGAATACCTGAAAACTTTTTGACTTAAATTAGTGATAATTTCATGCTTTAAAATGTTTTCAAAAAGGGAAAATTAGATTCTGACTTGATGTTGAGTAACAAGCAAAAAAGACGGAATCCTTTTGAAAGAGAAGAGGTAAGCTGGACACAATCTGATAAGCACCCCAGACCTGAGAAAGCAGGTTTCAAATGGTTCAGAGGAAGAAAATGCAAGATCCTAAGGAGTAATATTCAGGAGACATCAGCTAAGATCTAAAATTCTCAATGAAGGAAATAATGCTAGTGAAGAAAAAAATTAGGATTTTTCTGAGACTAACATGGATGCAAAAGGAACTCACAAACCAACTTAAAATTAAAAAAAAATAAACAGAAGATGGATGTAAGACCAAATGACAGGATGAATTTTATGGTCCTATGAGATAACGTTGAAGGTGCTGGAGCTCTGAGGGAGCTAAAGATGAGAAAAAAAAAGACTTTTTTTTTTTTTGAAAAAAAGCTATAATTGGGAAGAAAATGGTAGATATTGAAGAGATTAATCATTGTTTGAGATAGATGGGATAATGCCTTACTTTGTTTTTGTTACTTTTTTTAAATGATTAATTTGAAAACACCATCCCTTTAATAACAAATTCTAGGATTTTGACAAGAATTAAAGTTAAATTAATGATCCAGTATGTAGATTCTATTATTTTATCTTCCCTTTTTTGAAAATCAGGACAAGATCCTTACAATCCCACTGTGAGAATGGGATAATTCAGAAATGTGACCATTGATGTTCGTATTACATCATTTGACCTTCACAGCAACCATGTGAGGTAAACTATTGCATTTGGGTCTGAATGAGTTTTATAGATGAGTATGTTAAGTCTTTTAATCTTACATTTGGAAAAAGAGCCTTTGTTTCTATATAAAAGAATCTTAACAAGCATGTGAGTCTTTTATCCTCATCTGTGATAACTGAAACTTAGTCATAGATTGTCTAAGCAACTTAGTCATAGAGATTGTCTAGCAAAGATTATGACTTCTCAGGGTCACAAAGATCAGTATATCAAAGGTCCTTTGAGGTCAGTTCTCTATTTTTTGTGCTACACACAATTTTGTGTCTACACATATATGTATATGCACATTTACATATAGAAACAAAAACATACAAAATATATGACTCTCCATTATATACTGGAGCTCCCTTGCTGTACATATACATACCCACACACACACACACACACATATATATATATGTGTGTGTGTGTGTGTGCGTGTATATATGCAGATATAGAAGTTTATATTGGATAGACAATTCCAACAGTGCCTCAGGGCTTGGTTTGTCTAGGCCCTGATATGATATATTCTGGTGGTATAACCCTATATGTCACTTAGCCTTTCAAATTCTAACAGTAATTGTAACAGTAATAGTAATTTTCCAAAAAACAATGATTAGGCAACAATTCTAAGATTAGCAGATATCAAACATTTACTATGGAATATAAAGGGAAAAAAAGACATCTGGGAATTAAACCTTTATTGGATTTTTTAAAACAAAATAATTTATAAAAAATGAAAAAGCCCCCAAAAATAAAGGAAAAAGAAGTAAACACAGCACTGTTATTTACACTTAAGAGCACCAAAAAATTTCTTCTTTTTTTGTAATCCAGTAATTTTGAAATGGGCATTTAATGTTCAGAGATGTTATGCAAACTAAAGAATCCCCATTATCAAATCCTAAATCAAAGTGAAAATTTAAATTCATACTATACAGGTGTTAGATACAGTTTCCCCTTCCTGTCTGTCAATCCTTATGGGGTATTTGTTCTCCTTTTTTTGGGTTCTGATCAGGGTTAAATCATCATCATAATGGCAAACAACTCTCACCATCCTCAATATTCCAGATGACTTAACTCTGGTCTCTCTCTCCAAGCCGACAATGACATATTCTTAGGAAAAAAACATTAAATATATTTTCTACTATTAAGTTACTTTAAAGAATGTAAATGAATGAACACAAGGAATTAAAAGAACCTATTTCTGCTCAATTTTTCCAATATATACACATTAAATACTACAGCATTTCTACTTTAAAAAAATACAGCATAGCATATTAATACACTTTTTTAGGCAGCATTTTTCTGATAAAAGTTTATTTACAAAAACTTTAATTAGTTTTGCTTTAAAATTGCAATGTTTAATATTCTCTACTACTATATTAGTATTAGTAGTGCTTAATACTGGACACATGGCATCTGGAAAGAAGCTTCAATCTAAGGATGAATTCAGCTCATAAGAATGTGGAAGGAAAAGTAGGATTCACATAGAGAAAGGCACAATAATTCAAGGATCAACAAATTGTTATATTATTATCTTAAAATGAAATCAGTGCTCTTTACTGTTAATTTTGTAGAATTTTAGAGCTGGAAGCAACATTTTGTACATCATCTTGTAGATATCCTCTCATTTTACAGCTTGAGAAAACTGAGGTCCTGAAAGGGCATGTGACTTTTCCAAGACCATACCACTGGTTAGAGTTAGGGTTAGAACTCAAGTCTTTTGACTACCAGTTCTATGTACCAACTAGTCAAGTAAAGTGATAGGTCCCAGATGAGAAACCTCAAGAACTGTCAAACTAGACCACCATTTAAGTTTAAAACTGATCATTCAAGTTTCGCACCAACAATTTAAAGATCTGCACAGACTTTTTTGTGCTGCAAGAATTTAAGGCAGATGCCAAGAATGTTTTTAAAAAACCACAAACTTTACATATTGAAAGAGGACTTTGAAAGCATTTTAAATATAATTTGATAACTGCAGTTCTTGTGGCCATGGTTTAAAATACAAGCAGCAGATAAAAGGTCTCCAGTCAGTTGAATCTTTTGCAATTCTTTATATTGCTGCTTAGTGCCATTTCTCTACATAGGGAGAAAAGACTTAGAATGCAAGTATGATCTGGCACTAATCTTAACAGAATTTTATAGTATAGCATGCAGGGAAGAGGTTTAGACATAATCATTTCAAAGTATTTGGTAATTAAGATTCAAATGTCTTCTCTCTTTGTAAATCATTCTTTGGCAAAAAGATTTAAAACAAGGTGTGGATTGAAACTTCATTGTATTTTTTTGCAAAATAAATAAGTTCTGTAAAAGGAATCTACAATGCCAGTTTTATGCTGATTGTAAATCATTAATACATATCATAAACAAATTTCAGCTAATCTACTCCCAAAGCTTTAAGTTGTCGCTCAATCTCTTCATCAGAGATTGTAGATGGTTTTGATGCAGATGCTGATGGTAAGCCTCGGGCAGTTGATGGTGCTTTGGCCATCTATTTAAAACAAAAGAAAAAGGAGAAAAATGATTATTATCAGAAATTTGACTGATATCTAAAACAGTATGACAATTTAAGAAGTGTCACAAATAAAATTCTGAGAGACAAAGTTAAAGGTATGAAAAATAAATTTGTTAATTATGCTCAATTATGGTCAAAAATCAATAAAGTGAGATCAGGAATCTCAGTGATGAAAGATAAAAAAAACAATCTCTGAGCCACCTTAAATCAAGTATTTTCCTTCTGAAAGGGATGTTCCCTGACAAGCAGAAGGTAATCCTGATTGGTAGACATTTAATCATTATAAAGAGTGGTATAAGGGTAGGATATCAGCTGAAGAATAAATTGTGGTCCTGGGATTCAGCAGAGTCTAGCCATGTGAGCAAGGAAAACTATTCTATTCTAACTCAGCTTCTTCTTCAGGCAAGTTGTCTCAACTTTGGTTAAAAAGCAAGGATACAAGAATCCTTTCTAAATAGCACAGACTCATTCAAGTTACCTTTTATTTATGGAATAAATAGAGAGCATACAAAGTACTGGGAGAGGCTAGTACATTATCACATTCCTTAACCACTCCTAGAACTGTCTCTGCTATGTGAGCTAAAGCAAAAGGTGGGGATTTTAAACAGAGAAAGAAACATTACAAATCAATATTAATAATCAAACAGTAAAGCATAAAAATTAATTTTCTTCGGAAGGTTCATGTTATTTTTGAGATAGCTACAAAATTACCTATATGGAATAAAAAATAAAAAATTACAAACATAATTGATGATAATATTTCCAGATATTAATAGGTAGCTCAGTGAATAGGGGGTCTGGACCTGGCATCAGGAAAACTCATCTTCCTGAGTTCAAATTTGGCATCAGGCACTTACTAGCTGTGTGATCCTGGGCAAGTCATTTTATCTTTTCAACCTAAGTTTCCTCATTTGTAAAATGTATTGGAGAAGGAAATAGCAAGCCATTCTAAGTCATTGCCAAGAAATCCCCAAATGAAATCAAAGACATGATTGAAAAATGACTGGACAATGACAATGACAACAACATCCAAACCTTTCCAGAGATTTCAATTCCAATTTCATCAAGCACTTGGTTCACAATATCCTGGCTTTCTTCTTCATCATCAGATCCGTCAAAAATGTCATCCAATGTATCATTGACTTAAAAAAAGGGATAAAGTTATTATTCCGAACAGCTAAGTATTCCTAACAAATTATATTTATTAGACAATACAGTTCTAACAATCTAAGTGAACTATTAAGCTCTGAACCCAAATTTAAAAGACAATGTAATTCAAAAGTAAAGCCCTTTCTTTGTGAAGATCTTGTTTTCCAAAAACTGGAAAAAAGGACAGTGTAAATGTTAAAATTAACATTGCTGCTGATAAAACTAGGGCTTACAAAACTCTAGTTTTCTTACCTGAAGATGGGAATACAAATATTAACATACAGGGCTGTTGTGAGAAATGAATCAATAATTCATGTGTTTTTCAAAGGGATTTACAAATTAATAAAAATGTATTAAAGAAGTCTTTTTGGAGAAGATGAAAGAACAAAGATACTTCCATAAAAATTAAATTAATAAGAATGGTTATGAATTTTAAATACATCAACAGTTTTATATGATTCATTACAGGAAAAGTTAATTCCTCTGATAAGGTCTGCTCACATCTGTCCCATCACTGAAAATTACATAAACATATTAGATAACCTGATCATTAAATTGACAATTCTGTAACAATTAAAAATTCACTAACCAAGTTTCATGTGCTGGGTAAAAATCTAATTACAATACAAAAAAATTAAAATGGGGCCAATATAAGGAACCCTAGAGTTTTCAATATTTGTAACATAGTTGTAAAATCTTACAGAAAGGAATGACACTTAAACACAAAACATTAGAAGAATGGGTGCCTTACCGGTCCTGATAATTAAGCAGTGTTAGCAGCACAGTTTAGTGAAATTAAAATAAGACTAGATATACTATGTGGCATAGAACTATGGAATGACATCTTTTAATTTTGTTATTAAACTGTGGATTCGTGAGTTTCAGATACTGCCAACATTAAAGTATATTTACAATAAAATCTAGATCTAGTTAACCATTTTTCATCAATATTCAGTTATAAGTAGAATTTTTTGTTTTATGAAAAGTTTAAAAATTAAGCTAAAATCTGTAAACATCACCAAGACTCTAAATTATATTAAACTTACTCATTTCTTCAGTCATTTCCATTTTCATGTTTTCCTTCTGGAAATTCTGCATTGTTTGTAATGTCTTTTGTGGATCCATCTTCTTGTTAACTGCCTGCATTGTCTTTCAACACGAGATAGAATGCATGTTATTTGCATAATTATGAAAATTCTACATCAAAATAAAGCTAAAGAAAGTACAGTAAACTACTATTTTCTATGAAGATAAATTCATTCAACCTTTCAAAACTGCACACGGGTTTTTAAGAATGCTAACAAAATGAAAGACTTCAATATGGAAAACAGCTATTTAGTAACAACTTTAGGGAGATCAGAATGCAAGCAATTCACCTGAATTGTAGTCAAAAGCATACTGGCAAACCAGAGGAATTCTGATAATTTTAACCTATAAAAGTGAGTGAACACTGTATTTCTCTTAGAAACAAGATTTATGTTCTTGGGCCCAATATGCAGATATTAAATCTGGCAAATTTTAAGTCAACTGAAACATCAATGTTTAAGATACTATGATAAAAATTTCAATGGAAATGCTCTCACATTAAACATTGATAAAATAATTCTTTAAAATTCAATGTTATGTAAAATTGGACATATATTTATAAATCTTGCTTCAATTTAGTAAGTAAGTGCCCACTACACGGAATTAGATGAGTACCATACAATTTACATACTATTTTCAATACTTGGTCTTAAGCCTTGAAAAGGCTAAGAAAACATAATATCATTTTTCTAAAAGTTTATAATTATAATTCCAAGAAAAATTTGCAAGGCAAGACCTTCCTGAGGTCAAATTTTGAATTTTTCTTTTAAAGGATACTAGTGCCAAAGTAAAGAAGGCAGATAAGCTCTGTTTCTTTCCATTTTAAATGACCTGTCTTGTCATACATGTATGACATTTTTTCTTACTCATTTTAGTTAATCATCAAGGAGACATAGACCTTACAGCCACTGTCTTAAACTGTATATATACATTTGTGGCCAAAATATGTAAAATCTACATCATACAGTAATTAAGAATTGGAAAATTTTGTGGTCTTTTATTAATATGTGCAATTAATCAATATCAAAATATTGAGCCTAGTAAGGTACTGTATCTATTTAGGTTCAAAAACTAAAAATCTTTCATTTCAATGTCTTAACCAAAATTCTTTCCATCTTCCAACCTCATTCATAGTGATTTACACTTGAATGTCTTTCCACTCTTTCGCAGTTATATAAATTCTCCCCTTGGTTCCAGTCTTGGATTGTCTATGAGGGTTTCCATTCTATAATATTTAATCTTTACTTTCGGTAGTAATCACTGGCACATCATATACTGCCTAGTTATTCACGATCTCCATGTTCTGACTCCCCAAATAGATTGCAAACACAGGAAACTAATTTGTATTTCTTTCCATCTCCTACAGAATCTATTACATTGGTAAATGTTAGTAAATTAACAAGTATTAAATGATTGAAAGACTAATAGTGCTTTAATATGAAGCGCTTAATGAAAACACCTGATAGTTAAGTAAGCAACATACAAATGAGCACAAGTACTGCAATCTATTCAAAAGCTAAGCGATATCCTCAAAGATATATTCTTCAGACAGTCTTAATCTATAGAAAAATTTGTCCCAAGTAATTAACAAAAGGAAATCATAATTTATGCTCACAATTCATCGAAATAACATCAATTCTTTTCTGTCAAATACAGTAAAAGAAAACCAGCTTTCTTAAGTTAATCATGTATGTGACAGATGCCTGCTTTGATAATTTCAGGCATTAGCAATTTCAGTACTGTGGGTAATCCTTCCACCAAAGGCAGAACACAACCTATATAGGATTTGGTGAATGGTCTTTGAGAGTTTTGTGTGCAAAAAATTCCTTTTTTTGGCAGCTAATCAGTTATTAGCTTCTTTGAACTTAACTAGAAAAGAGATAGGCAATATATCATCAGGTTCATACTCAAAACATTTCTAATTTGGGAAGACATTTCAGAACTTTCATTTTGAAGGCAAAGTCTTCAAAAATTCAGTTATGTTTCTACACCAAAATTTTGAGAAAATGGAAATATTCTCAAACTAAACTAAAATATGACATTAAAGAAATGATAAGTGTTTAAATTTCTGTATTTGTATAAAAAGGTCTAGAAATAATAGTTTAATCTATTATACATAATTTAAGTAGCACGTACTCATATTTAATAGATATTTTTATATTGATTATATACTAGCAGTTAAGAACACCCACATGAAAAGACAAACTTACTTTTGCAGTAGTTGACATGGCTCCAGCCATCTTCATTTGGGAGTTCATTACTTTAGTTTGTGTAGACATAGAAGTGACTTTTGAACTTACAGCAAAAGTTCTAGTTTTCTGTTTCCTCAGCTGTACAAGTTGTTTAGCTAAAACTCTGCAGGCTTCTTTGTTACCAATCTTGGCCATTTTTTTAATTTCCAGTTCCTACATTTTATGGAAAAGAAAAATAATGTTCTTCTTAGCATTATTTATATGATTTACATACACACATTACATCACATAAATTATTTACATAGATGCTCAATATAACAGGATGGAGCAAACTTTCAAAACTACAGAAGAATATCATCAGTCTATGGAACAACATCATTAATTTCATTCTATTACTTGATATGGAAGAACAAAAATGTTCCTTTTTTTACAAAGCAAGCAAAGGAGCTCTTCACAGAAACATTTGTACAGATTCATCCCTATGCATACAACCTAGGAGAAGTAATTACTCTGGGATAGGTAGAATTAGTGATTGCATGACTTTCTAAATGTATTTTTTCTATATTAGATTAAAATATTAAAAATGGGAGAGAGAAAAAGTTGGTAATTTGTAGTATTACTGCTATGAGAATGAAGAAACTACTCATCCTTAAAAGATATTCACCTTTTCCCCTATGACTCAGACATTAATGGAGGATCAAAGACTTTCCTGGGTCTTCTCCCCTCTCTTGGGGACATAAGCTATTCAGCAATGAATCCATTCTTGGAAGGGCTGACTAGGCTTAAGACTAGAGTGAGTTGCTTTTCTTTGTCCTTTGATTCTTGAAGAGGACTATGACAGCAAGAAGGTAATGGTCATGACTACTGGCTGAACTGAATACAAGTGAGGCAGGGCTGTGCAAAGTCACCAGTCTCACTCTCTCCTCTGGAGCCCTCAGAGTCATGGCCAGATGTAGAATAGGATGACTATAAGAAGCTAGGCCCCAGGCCTCTACTGACTTTTTTTTGGCATGTCTTTCTATTACTATTAATGAACAGAGAATGACAATGTAGTTCCCTGTAGCTTGACTCACAATTCCTGTGATGATGAGTTCAAAGGAGCCTAGGTAGAATCTCCTTTTCCCCAGCTACCATTTGTCATTATTCCATACTCTCTCCTATACATTCAAGTCAGCACCATTGCTTCCATTTCTCCAATTCCATTCAACCTTCTATTGTGCCCTATGGAACTCACATTCTAATATTAATAAACTGTCGTTCATATTAAGAACTCTGCCCTTCCCCAGGATTAAGTTTTTTGTATATATTTTGTATTTAATTTTTTAGGCACCATAGTCTCACCCCAGAAAGAGAAAGGAGTGTTTTGTTTTCTTTGTTCCCTTAAAGGCTAATAAAGTAGATGCTTAACAGATGCTTGTTGAATTGGCCAAAGAAAAAGAATGCAAAGAATATTAACCTGATTAAAGCATTTTAACCACCCTTATTATTCCTAAATATTTAGAATATATTCTATAGATATCTTTATTTTATCCAAACATTTACTAATATGCAGTAGGAATCAAATGGTCACTAAGCTTTTTTTGGGGGGGGAGCATATGTAATGTATGGAATTATCACTCAAATAGCAAAATTTTGTCTGATTAGATGAAAAATCCATTTTAAATGTTTTTCATTAATTTGCCCTTATTAATTAAATAGTAAACTATATTAGCTTTTCTAGAAATCTTACCTATCTTTCCAGCCTCAAAGGACAGTACTCCCCCTCCATGAAGAACAATGTAGACAAAATTACCCTCAGTTCTTCACACAAAATTCTCTTTTCTCTTCTCCTTGTTTTCTCACTGGCTGTCCCCATGCCTCAAATGCAAGCCCTTATCATCTCTCATCTCAAAGAATACTGTCTCACTCTCTTTAAGTACCACCTAAATGATTCTAATGGCTAGTGTCTCCCTTTACTCAACTAAGTTGCACTTTATTTTGTAGTTAATAAATTTATTTATTCTGCACATATTTACATATGTCTCTGTTGTTTTCAAACTACTACTTCCTTGGGAGTAAGAATTGTTTGAATTTCTTGAATTTGGATCCCTAGCATTTAGCACAGGGTACAATGGTATATAGGAGGCAATTAAAACTCACTGACAGACTACAAGGTATTTTTTATATTTAGAGAGAAAAAAAATAATCTTCAATCCCATCACATTTATATTCATTTGGGGAGATTTAAGATATAAAAGAAAAAAGAGAAGAAAGAGATGATTAATAGGAGAATCTGGGAAGACATCTCATATTTGGCTTGTAAGCTAACCTTTCAGTAAAATAAGAATACATTCCAGTCATAGGGGACAGTGTGAGCAAAAGTATAGAAATGGAAAATAAAACATCATATTTAGGGAAGAGCAAAGAAGGCCAGTTTGACTGGAACTGAGATTATATGAATGGAGTATTGTGCAACGAGTCTAGAAAGGTAGGCTGGAGCATACAATGAAGGAATTCAAATGTCAAGATAAGTTTATAATATTATTATTATAAATATTATATTATGATTAAGATTTTTGAGTAGAAGAGTGATATGATTAGACTTGAGTCTTAGTAAGATTATTTTACAGTTGTGTGGAGGATAGACTGGACAAGAAAATAATGACTTGTTTGTTTCAGATGTCTACAGAACCATTTTTGTGGAGATGAGCAACAGGTAAATTAATTGCTCATTAAGGACTGAACTTTAGGTGAGATGAGAGTTAGATATATAGATGTGAATGTTATCTGAATAATAATGATAACTCAACCTAAAGCAACTGATGAAATCAACAAGAGATAGAAGGCAAAAAGAGAAAAAAAGAGTCCAGGTGGGGACCTTGGAATATATCCACGGTTAGCAGGCAGGAATCAACTCAGAAAAGGATGCTGAGAAGGAGCAAAAAGGAGAACCAGAAGAAAATATCTACATGGAAATTCCAGGGTGCTAAGGTCCATGACATAGGGTGCTTCAGGACAACAGAAACTGCCTAGAGATGCAGTGTCTTCTTGAGGGAAGGAGAGGTTAAGGAACCAGAGGGGGGGCATGGGTTCTATGAAGGCAAGAAGACATAAGTAATTTAAGAGGAAAAGGTCTATGATGAAGAAAAAACTTCTTAATAAAAGGGATTCCAGAAAGCATAATTGGAGGTGGAAACAAAACTAATTAAAAAGTTGGTTAGTTTTTACTCTGTAGGCATATAAAGACCTTGAGGTACAGATCAGTAACTCTAAGGTTCTGTGAGATAGATGGAACAACTTTTGAGATTGTTTTCTTCTGATAGTGACCACAATTGCCTTTTTTCCCCTTTACCTAAGAAACTGAATGGTTCTTCTTTAAGAAGGTTCATTATATTCTAGAGTTCTAAATATAAATTCATTATATTCTAAATTAAAGAGTCTCAAAAAATAGGATATTCCATATATAGAATACTGAATCTTAATAAAAGAATAAAGAGGAGAGATGGGGAGTAGGAAGAAAAGGAGAAAATAAGTAAGAAAACAATTAGTAAAGCTTTGATATGACTAAGAAATGATGCTTCATCACTTGCCACCTGCCACCCCTTCTTACTAGTTAGCTAATTATCCCTATGCTAATTTCCAAATTTGTCTGAAAAGTTAAACTGAAATTTAATGTTCTACTTACCAGCTGTTTTTCCTGTTTTTCTAATGCTGCTCGATCTCTCATTATAGCCCTCTGTGTGCCTCGTAACTCTCGATTCTGCTCCTTTATTACATCTAAGAGAACAACAAAAAATCTCCAAATTTATGGATTGTAAAGTTTTCTTCAATATTATTTAAAATATCTAATCCAAAGAAACTAATAAAAAACTGCACTTTACTAGATGTATGTATTTTCTTTCTCCTATTGTCAATTATAATAATAAAACTAGTTAGGCTGCAAATCTTAATTTTAGATGTAAAAAGAGAAAGACAGACTGAAAATAACAGAAGTTTGCACATTTTTATTTTAATAGGGCTTAAACATAAATTTGCATAGTTCAAAACAAAATTATACCTGGTTTCCTTGGAGAAGCTATAAAAGTATGGAAGTACAAAAACATTTTGTTTAATTTCCAAAAAGACAAAACAAAAAAGCAAAAGCAAACCCAAATGTCATATATGTCTGAACTTAAACCATTTAAAAATATATATCAAACACTACCAAAGGGGAGGTACCTTTAGTAGTCCCATGAGTATGTGGATGGAAGAGATCTAAATTTGTATATCAAATTGTATACTGGGTTACTGAAACTCTGATTTGCTCAGGGCACAGTGCCTACCAAAGTTATTGAGCAGGACCTTGACAGTGTCCTTGTATTGCTTCTTTTGAATGCCTTGCCTGGTATGGGTTCTCTGTAACAGTCTCTCAAGCAAGCATACATTTGATATTCATTAGAGTTATGCTCTCTGCAATTTAACTTAAGAAAGAACCTCAGTGTCTGGTACCTTATATTGCCCAGTGATCTTCATAATCTTCCTAAAACAATCTAATGGACATGATTCAATTTTCTAGAATGGTGTTGACAGGATGTCCAAATTTCACAGGTATACAATGAAATCAGAATAATGCTTCTGTAGACCTATAATTTGGTAGACTGCCTAATACTCCCAAATGTTGAACAAGTTCTGGCAATGCATCTGTCAACCTCATCATCTATGTCAAAGCTTCTTAAATTGTGAAGTTGCAATCCACAATTCTGAGGTCATATGACTGAATGTGAGGGTTATGAAATTATGATCAGTAAACTTTGCTTTGTATACCTATTTTATATATATATATATATATATATATATATATATAAAATTTCTTAGGCAAAAAGGGGTTTCAAGAGGAAAAACTTTTAAGAAGCCGACTAGGTGATCATTTCTGAAAACTATATAGAGTCAAGTTACCCACAGCATTCAAAATTTCTCCCTTTGTAGTAAATGATGGTTCCACATATGAATGGTGTGGTGCTGGCTAGTAAAGAACCTTTGTTTTTTTTTGTTGGTTTTTTTGGTGTTGTTAGGCCAAAATTAGCACGAGCAGTAGAGAATCAATTCTGTGCATCTCAGCTTCAGAAGTTGCATTGAGTACATAATCATCTATGAATGAAGAGTAGCACACTAACTCTCCCTCTACATTAGTTTCACCTTGTAGCCTTTTAAAATTAATTCCTCAAGGAACAGCATAATTTCATCCTTTCTTAATCTCCAAATGATAGTTTTACTGAAATCCTCAATCCTTTCTTCCAAAGAAACTAGCCCAAGTTGTCTCCTACACCATCCTTGCAAATCTCAATTAGTTCCTTCAATTGTGCACTTTAGAATATCTATTTTTTCATTAACAACTTTTTTTTTTTTTTTGCTGAGGCAGTTGAGGTTAAGTGACTTGCCCAGGGTCACACAGCTAGGGAATGTTAGTGTCTGAGACCAGATTTGAAATCAAATCTTCTTGACTTCAGGGCTGGTGCTCTATCCACTGCGCCACCTAGCTGCCCCCATTAACAACTTATTTTATGCATCTCTCTCTTTGCTTCTACAATCTGCTGGCATTGAGATTTGGCTTTCCTCCAGCCCCAGTGATAATGAATCCCTGGCTATCCTTTCAAATACCTGTTACAACTTCTTTCTTGCCTATTTCTTCTTAACCTTTACTTTGTTAGTTGTGTAACACAATCTATATACTCCTTGCTCTTCATGGCTTTTACAAGATGCTATCTATTGCTATCATTTAACAAATGTTCTCTCCAAATTTATTACCTAAACCAGCTCCTGATGATTATATATTGACCCAAAGAGTATTTTCCCTCCATTCTCAGTAAGTTCAATGCCTGGCTCCCATTTTTGTTCTCTACCCCAATTACCTCTTCATACTAAAATACTTTAACATATATACTGCTGTTCCCTCAAATATTCCTATTGCTTAGTTCCTCAGTCTACTTCAACAACTCACAAGACTGGTCTTACTCGTGATTTTACCACCTCCAAAGCATTCTGATTCCAAATGTAAGAACTCTTAAAATTCCTTTATCTGATCATATCTTACTATCTTTTGGGTACCTTACCACCACTAAATTCCTTTCTACTGTTACCTCTAATCCCTTCACTCCCTTACTACTTTTCCTTAAGCCACTACCATTACCACATTCCCTAGACCATTAGCTAAACATTCCTTCCTACTCAACTATCACCTCAGGGATGAATCAGTTCAAATCTACATTATCCTCTCCTATCAAATTCCTTACTCCCCATACCTTTTGCTTATCACACCTGGTCAACCACTAACCTCAGGCTCCTTCCATAGATAGAGTAACTCACAAGAATTGGAAGACCAGGTCCATCATAAATGAATATCATCTAATCTGAACTGGTCTTCCCCACATCAATACTCATTTCTAATCAGTTTTCTATAGACAGCATGTCTAAACTTTCTCCTTTGAGGCCTCTAATAGCACTTTTCTCATTTGCTTAGTGAAGAGTGCCTCATATTTCATAAACTTTTCCCATTCAGCATAAACTCCATTTTTATCCCTTCTCTTCTCACATTCTCTTGGCATCATTCCTTACTTTTTCTTCCATTTCAGTTTCTGATGAAAAGGTGGCTGTTCTTGCCAAGACCAACCCCTGAATATGAAGTTGTTTCCAACCTTTCTTCTCTAGCATATTTTTCCTCACAATCATCCTCATTCTTTTCCCCTGATCTTCAACTTCTGTCTACTGATTTCTTCCTTGATGTCTATTCTATAAACAAGTCTATGTCTCTTTCATCTTTAAAAAGCCCATATTAGATTCTACATCCTCATTAGTACTCCCTAGTTGAGCTATGAAAAAGCCACCTACAATTCAGTGTGTTCATATCCTAAGTTCATATTCTCTTCTAACACCTCTTCTTATTTCACCATTCAATTAAGCTGCTTTCTCCAAAGTTATTAATGAACCTTAATTATCCAATGTGATGGTCTTTTGTAAATCCTCATCATCGGCCTCCTCATAGCATTTAATACTGATGAGTATACTGTCCTTCTGGATACCCTTCTGAGTTTCTGTGATACTGCAATTTCCTGGTTTTCCACACATTCCTGCCTGATTTCTCTTTGAGTCTCTTTTGCTGGATCTCCCTATAAGTCATACCCACTGACTGGAGGTGTTCTCATGGGCGCCTCCTGGGCTCTCTTCTTCATATCTCTGCAATTCCCACTTGATGCGGGTGAATTGACAAACCTTATATATCCAGACTTAAGTCTTTTCTGACCTCTATTTCTGCATCATCAACTGCTTATTGGCCATGTCAAAATGAATATCTAGAAGTAACCTAAACTTGATATGTCCATAATAGAACTCATTATTCTACCAACCCCTTCAAAGCCCACCTCTCTTCCAAACTTCCCCATTACTGTCAAGGGCCCACTGCCATTCTTTTGGTGAAAAGATTTAAATCCTCAATTCTTCACTTTTGCTCACCCCACATCTAATCAGCTGTCGCCTTTTTCTCTATTATTTTTTAAGCATGTTTCCTTCTCAACACTCACACAGCCATCACCCTAGAACAGGACTTACCAATTCTTGGCTGGTCTAGTACAACAAACTTTTAATTGTTCTCACTGCCTTTAGTCTCTGTACTACAATCTTAACCACATTACTCTCTACTCATCCTCACTCAAAAAATTCCAGGGACTCCCAATTGTCTCTAGGATAAAATATAAACTCTTTGTTGGGCACATAAAGCTCATCACAAATCAGTCCTTCTCACCTTTTTAGCATTTTTACATATTACTTCCTTCCAAGTACTCTATGGTTGAGTCATACTAGCCTGCTTGATCTGCCTGTTTGAATGCCATTGCACTGGCTGGCTATCATGACTGAGTGCTCATCCTCCTCACATCATCTCTTAAGTTCTTGACTTCCTTCAAAATTTAGTTCAAAATCCAGCTTCTACAAGAAGACCATTTCTGGTCATGTTTTCTCCTCTGAGTTTATCTTCCAACTACTCTCTATATATCACGTATCTATTCCCATTTATGTATGTGTTGTTTCCCCCAATAGAAAAGTTCTTTGAGGGCAAAAGCTTTTTACTTTTTTGCATTCTAGTTTTTGGTATAGTGCTCAGAACAGAGTGAATTCTTAATACTTGTTGATTAACAATCACTGCATCAAATTCTTACATAAGTAAACTGGAGTATTGCTACTCTAGAAGGATTATTTTGAAAATCAGACACTTAATAGTGATTTTTTTTCTTTTTTGTTTACTAATAACAGATTGACTCCAGATGAGAATAGTTCTGAAAAATCATGAAAGTGGGAAACCAGGACAATGAGAAAACTAAAAATTATGCCATCTGAGAATGAAATCAAATGAAATCTTAGTATTATATCTTCCAGTCTCTAGTCTCTCCTCACTCCAATTTATCCTATACACTGATGCCTAAATAATGGAGTCGAAGGCATAGCCAACCGAGAGACTTCCCTATTCAACCAGTGGCTTCTTATTGTTTGAGGGATAAAGTATAAAATATAAAAGCCACTTAGTTTGACTTTTAAAGCTTTAAACAACTTGGCTCCAACCTATTTTTCCAACCTCATTGGGCAATTTTACCCTCATTGAGCAATCCAGTCAAACTGGTCTCTCTGCTACTCACATATTACTCATTTCTAGGCTCTAGATCTTGATGATGACTACTCCTCAGCCCTGAAGTGCCCTCTCTCCCTCAGTTTAAGGTCTTTTTCTTCTTTTAAGGTGCAGCTCAGACACCATCTTCTGCATGATATCTTTTCTGATGCTTTCATCTCTAAGTGTCCTCCAAAACAAACTTTTGTATTCAGCCTTAAACTTACTGAATATTGGATTTTAAATTTAAGGTAGCAAAAATGGGAGACTTGGGTGTACTCTAAGCAACTGTATTAAATAAACTTTCATAAAAACTATTAGTGTACTTGTTGGAGCCCTTTTAAATTGGAGTTTCTGATTATTTCTCTCCTCCTCCTCCTCCAGTTATGTGAATGCTGTTAAGGATTTTATTTTGACCTTAAAAAAATTTTTTTTATACAATATTGAAAAAAGTTATTAACATAACAATATATACATATACATACACATATTTTTGCACATATTTCTATTTGTTGTTGTTCAGTCATCTTTCTGTTGTAGCTGTCTCTTTTGACCTATATTTGTATTTATGAAGTTCATATTTATGCTATACCTCCATTGGAATGTAAACTCTTTGCAAGCAGAGAATTTCATTCTTTGAACCTGTATCTCAAGTGTCAGGAGCACATGATAAGTGCTTTATTAAGCAACTAATTGTTGATTTAAATATGAGTAGGAGCACTGTACAATGGATAGAAAGCGGGCCATGGAGACAAAAACTCTAGTCGCATACACTATGCAGGTCTATGACTTTGGGCAAGTCATTTAATCACTTAGTGCTTCAGACAACTTTCTAAGACCATAAATTGTAGAAGACGTTTGGCTTTTCCCAGCTAGCGGGATTTTCCTAGAACAATAGTTCAGATCCAGGTCTATGAAGGAGATGAGAATGATACACCAAAGATAAACAGTACTTCAAGTTTTGAAGGCACAGAAATACCTGTGTTCCTATAATGTCAATTATGTCAGTATTGACAAATGCTAATGGCATCTTGAATTACAGGTTCATACTTAGCTACAAAAATTGGTTCACTGACAAAAAAGACATGTCTATAACAATTCCCTTCTTTCCTCACCTCTCAAAGTCTTTAAATGTATTTTCCAATTTAAAAAATAAAAACAAAAACTGTATTTGGTATTGTGCTATTGTTCTCATCAACACAATGGTTTACTCATTTTCATGTCAATAATGAATTAAATACAAATTATAATCAAAGAAAATGCTATAATTTTGTTTAATTTGTGAAAACAGCATTCTTTATGATCTATTACATATCTATCAACTGAAAGAAAAAAGATTTAAATTCTCCCTAGATATGTAAACTATTATCACATTGTGCCTACAAAATAGATGAAAAGGAAGCAAGCAACAAAAGGCTCTTATGATCAATAATCATTGAGTCAAAAGATTTATCTAGGAGAAATGCATAAAGCAGCATTAAAAAACATAATATATAGCCTCATTATTGCTTAGCCAGAACACTTCTGTCATCTCTCAGGGAAAGGGAAAACAAACACACACACACACACACACACACACACACACACACACACACACACACACACACACACACACACACACACACACACCCTACCTTACTTGAAATAAAACCAGGAAGAAAAACATTAAAAAAACACTACATCAAATAATGGAGGAGGGGGGAAGAGAAGAGTGCTGTTAAGAGTTTGATATAACTTGAGATAATTATTCAGAAAAACATGGTGTCAAGTAGCAAGCAATCCTAGTAGTTATTTCAAATAAGTAAATCTGTTGAGATAAGACGATTTTAAACTCAGAATAGTATTCTAACCAGAGTTTAAATTCAGTGACACATAGGAACAAAACTATTGCACAATATCTCTAAGGCCTTTTAATCAACAGATGTTAGAATAAACAGCATTTGCTAAGAAATAATGAATGGAGGGACAATGGAATAACTTTCCTCAATGCACGACCTTATTGTTCAATGCTTTCATCTTTTTTATTTGATATTCTCAGTGACTATTTCTTCCCCCTTTTTCTATTTGCTGAAGCTCCCAGAAGCTACCAAAAGAACTGTACAACTAGAAATGGAGACAATACATTGATATCTAAGCACCCTTAATTAACATATAAAAATTATATAAAATGTCCTAATCTTTATAAGAAAAGCCCTATGGTTAAGTTATAACCATACAGATAAAAATATTATGGAATCATCTGCTGAAAATATTAAAATTTTCCTCATTTCTTATCTGTATATACAATAAACTTAAATATTCATAATTAAACAAATCAGAAACCTAAAATATAATTTTTCTTACAGTACTTCATGATAACTGATGACCAGAATTAGAGACATTCACTTAAAAACTCTGAAGTGCCTTATTAGAGGAAGATTACAATAAAATCAGCTATTTTAAGATCAAGTATAATTAATGAATTCTAGTCTTTGGAAGATGACATACCTAACTTTCAGTTACTAGAAATTTGTAAAGAGCAATACTGTAATAATTCTGAATATGTAATATATGGATGAGAAATGAATAATAGAATTATATCTTAGCAGTGAGAAATCATGATTCTGCTGGCATCTAAACAAACAAAACAAAAAGATACATGACCATAAAAGAATAAAAGAATTATTTCCAGGTCTGGACAGAACATTCTGATTGTACCAACCACTGTCTAACTACCATTGCTTCTTTTGTGTGGAGCTGACTAGACAGCTTAGAAATAAGTGATTCTTGGTTCTACTAAAACAGCATGCAAAAGCATAAACTTAATACATATTTCAAAATGTTCTTGTAGTTCTGGTACAATGGGGGGAGGGGGAGTGGGGGAGAGACAGTTATCTCTAAAAAGCTTTCTAAACAAGATTTCTTAAAAGGAAGGATTCTTAAGAAAAAATACTTTTCTTTAAGTCTAAAAAATGTATTTTCAAAACATGAAAATACTTTAAAAACAATGCCTTTTATAATTCATTATTTCATTTGTGCATACCCTACATCAAGGTCTTTGCAAGTAACAGGTGCTGAATAAATATTTGTTAAATTTCACAGAATTAAACAGGTAATTACATCAGTTTTTCTCCCAGACTCAAGGGTAAATGTTTAATAGTTTAAAACAATTTAAAAATTGGTTTGTTGACAATCAATTAAAACCAAACAGTGTTTTAATATTTTATGAAATACAAATATAGTCAAGAATAAGTAGACAAAATATACATATTTGTTCATTTCTTATTTTAATCACCTGAAATGGTACTGAAATGTTTTTTAAAAAAACTTCAAGGAATCATGACTTTTTCTGTCATTAGCAAATGGTAATAAAGCCATAAAGAAATTGACTTCCACACCTTTTTTACAAACATGGGAGGATATTAAGATAGATGAAGCCATTGCTTTTAATGGATACAAATTTTAAGAATCAACTAAGTAAACCAGGTTGCTCCCATACAAGCATTTATTTGAGCCCATACTTAACAGAATGGTACAGTGTCAAAAACAAACAAACAAAAAGTTTCTGGAAGCAGAGGACTTGGGTTCAAATTTTAGCCTAGTATCCCCATGTGCACTTGGAAAAACAAAGTGATGTGATGAGTTTGGACTAGAAGGCCTAATTAAGCATTTGACAAGACCTAGAGAACTTCTAAGAACTTTGTACACCATTCCTTTCTCTGTTACTTTCCCTCTCTCTGTCCCTCTCCCTCATCCTTTCAAGAGAAAACATAAACCAAATACAAATACACAAATAAGCCGATTTCATATAGTACGCAGGTTGTATTCAAGATACGATTATATATGTACTCATGTACTTAACCACCTATCTTTTATTAAGATCTAATATGTGCCAGGCACTGGGCACATAAGGCATACATAGAATTATATACATATATGTAATAATACATAAAATTTTGGACTTGACCAATGCGGCAATTTCTTTTACTTGATAAGTGTTATCTGTTAAAAGGATTTTTATTTTGGGGGGTTTTAATGTTTTTCTGAAGGCGGTTAAAGATCAAGTTATAAACATTTAATTGAGGTTTTTTTTTTAAATTAAGCGAAATAACATCTAAAGGGATAGGGGTGCCAGCAATCTCTTCTCTACAGACACCCACAGATCCAAGGGTGGCTATCAAATGCGGACATCCTGGGCAGAGGTGTGGAGTCACTTGTGGAAGCGCTAGTCCCGCCTCCAGCCTCAAGAGTAGGAAGTGCCGGCTGCCCCCACCCGTCCACTCCCCGGAGGGCAGCCGGGATATAGGCGGACCTAGAGCTGTTTGCGTACCCACCCGGGCTCCGAGCCCCCAAACTTACCATCTACGGTCTTCTTCTTGAAAAGAGAGGCCATGATCACAGACCCCTTCCCCAGGTTAGGTTAGAACAGGAGAGAAGCCCGGGGAACCTAGAAGGGAATGGACCGGCGGGGCAGGAAAAGGAGTCACGGGTCTCCCGGACCGGAGGTGGGGTGGGGGGGGTGCGGGGTCTGCGCTGCCGGGTTACCGCTGAAGCCTCGAAGGGAGCTCAGGTGACCAGGAAACAAGCAAACAGAATTTTTTTTTTTGAAGAAGTCTGACTCCCCGCTCTGGCGCTTGCGCGTTCAAGCTCTGGAGCCTGCGCCGGGAAGAAGCTGACGGTGAAGCCACCCGGACTCTGCCCTTCCTTCTGCCAGCCCCGCCCCCTCCTCCCCAACCTCCCTGCGACCTCAGGATTGCGCAGAGCCTGCTGGCTTAGCTAGGTAGTGCTGAGTGGGACTGCGGGTACCCTCTGCTGCAGGGGAGATTGGGCTGGTCAAGTAGAAGCACGAGAGATCCTTCCCTCTCGTGCATCCCAGAGTACCTCCATTTTGATGTGTAAGTGTTTGATTGTATGACCCGGATTACTCTCTCTCTCTCTCTTTTTTCTTTCTGCTTTCTTTTAAAGGCACGAACATTTATTGAACTCCTATTTAAGGAATGGTACAGTGCGGGGGCAGGAGAAGAAAACATGAACTCTAGAATCAAGAGATTCAAATCCTAAATCTGCTCCCTTGTAATGACCCGGCAAAGTCATTAAGCACTTAGGGCCGCCCTTGCTACATGTGTAAGAGGGAAGGTATTTGATATAACATCAAACTCCTTCCTTTGCTAAATGAGAGATTGTTTGTAAAACGCTAGTTTTGTTTTTTTTATTATTATTTTTTTATTTTATTTGCATAACATATGTGTGGGTAATTCTTCAACAATAACCCTTACATAGCTTTCCGTTACAAATTTTTCCCCCCAACTCCCCACCCCTCCCCTAGATGGCAGGATATCCACTACATGTTAATTATGTTAAAATATTGGCAAATCGAATACATGTATACATATTTCCAAACTTATCATTGTTGTGCAAGAAAAATCTTATCTACACAAACGATATATCAGATAAAGGAAACACAATGTAAGCAAACATCAATCAAGGAGTATGAGAATGTTATGTTGTGGTCCACATTTCGCATCCCTCTCTCTGGGTGTATATGGCTTTCTTCAGTGAACAATTGGAGGTGAAAACGCTAGTTTTTAAAAGAAAAAACCTCATCCATTATTTTAGGTTATATTTTAAAGGGCTTGCCAGGCACAAAGAAATGCATTGTAATATATGAATAATAATGGTTAATTTTTATTTGTTGCTTAAAATATATTTTCTCTTAATCAAACAAAACAAAACAAAAAACAAAACAAAACACCCTATGATATATAGGAGCTATTCTGACCGCTGAAGAAACAGGCACACATTTCTTTTGGGGGAGCTCACTATAAATCTGGAGCACTGTATAGGTCCCTAGTGGTAGATGGAAGCGTTACAGGAGAGGGAAAGTTATTTTGCTTTTGTGCTCAACTGTTTTCCATCTGATGAAAATAAAACCTTTTCTATTTGAGGAAGAAAAAAAGAGAAAAACTCAGAAACATTATAAGTGACTTGCCCCAGAGTCACACAGATAAATGTGTCTGAGACAAGATTGGAATCCAGGCCTTTTTGGCACAGTCACTACAAAATGTTTTGAAATCTCTGAATGGCTTTTGATTTTGTAATAAGAAAAATGAAATGTTTACCTTGAGTAGACGTTTAACTTATTGCAATGCCTCTCAAAACTGGTCCCTAATCTATTACATGAGTAACCTATTAAAAAAAAAAAGAAAAGAAAGCTTTTATGTCATAGAAAAACAGAATAATTAATCATTTAAAAATCTATCAACCTAAAAGGGATTTTTTGGTCAAGTTTTTACCTTTTAGCCATTTTTTATTTATTGCTTTTCTATTTATAATCATTCTTGTTTGAATAAATTTTGAAAATGATAGCTCTCCTATCTCATAATTTTTCCCATGGATATGTGAGTACTGATGTGAAAGGCACTTCACATCAATATGGTGTCAATCACCATATTGGTATCAATAATATCAGATACCTCTGGATTTATAAATCATGTCTCAGATTTTTTTAAGCATTTGAAGGAAATCAGATTTCCCTTCCCTATTTTTTTTCTTTTGTCCTAATACAACAGAAAAGGCTAGATAATTTGGCCCACAGGGACTCCCATAATACTACTATTACCACAGAGAACTGTCAATCAATCTGTTCATAGAAATGTTTCTTATGATGATTTAGAGGAAAATACAATGTGTAATGACTTTTTTCTTATGTTCTGTGATTGTGTGTGTGTATGTAAGAATAATGGGACAATGTAAGGGGGAAAATACTGGATTAGGGCTAGCTTTTACATGTGCATGTGCATGTGCAGAGATAGCACAATTGTCTTCAAAGGGGTAAGAGTCAAGAATCTATTGTATGTGTACTTATCCCAGCTGTAGTCACTCTTGTTTTATGGCCCCTACAGACACCCCCCACTGATTTTAATGTATTGGTTGGGAAGATGCCAATACGCTCAGTGGCAACCAGATGTAAAACCCATACAAAATGCACACAGCAGGAGCAAAAGGCAGTTCTTCATCATTTCCAATAAGTTGTTAAAAGTATGGATTCTATTTAAGTTTAAAAGCTTAATAAGCATGAGATTCCCAAGACTGGAATTCATATAGACTCAAGTACATCTGGGTTTTGGTAAACTAAGGTGCCATAAACTAGACCATAGTGTTGATTTATTTGTGAGCAGTTTTGCCATATGCAAACATACAATGCTATACTAACCTTTAGAAATAAAATTGAATGCTTCTAATATCAATTATAGAAAATGGTTCTGCATTTGAAAAAACATGCTTATGGAGAAAATCTAGGAACTAGAGTATGGAAGCATGGTGGAGAGCTTTTTAGTGAAAAGGATAAAGTAGAGTCAAGCAATATTTGTCATAGGAGCATGATAACTGTCTACTATAAGCCAAGTGAGCTTTGTTTTGATTTCTAGTAGAATTTTAGAATATATTGTATATGACAGTAGTGGGGTAGTTGAAATGACCTCAAAAGCTTCTTTGTTTAGCAAAGTGAGGTGGCAATCAAAACCTCTGAGTCCTAGCAGTAATGGCCCACACCTGTAGGATGTCCAAACAACAGTTTGTCAGTAAGTATTTATTAAACACCTTTAAAGTGTCAGGCTCAGTACTAAGTGCTGGGGATACAAAAAAGGGAAAAACAGTCCCGGTCCTCAAGGAACTAAAAATTCAATAGGTAAGACAATAAGCAAATAAATATGTAGAGATTGAAAGGGGAAAGACATTAGAATCGAGAAGTTGAGAAAGGTTTCCAGTGGAAGATGAAACTTAAGTTGAAACTTGAAGGAAGTTAGGCCTTCCAGGAGGAGATGAGGATGTTTTCCATGTCCAGGCATGAAGGACATCCAGAGAAATGCCTGTAATTGGGAGATGGACTGTCTTGGTTTTGGAACTCTAAAAGTAGTCATGTAGTTGGATCAAAGAGTATGTGGTGGGGGATAAAATATAACAAAACTGGAAAGGGGTATGTGTGTGTGTGTGTAGGTGTGGGTGTGTGGTGTGTATGAGCAAGGGGTCTAGTTTATGAAAGGTTTTAAATGACACTTTGTTTTTGATTTTAGAAGCAGTAGGAAGCCTCTGGAGCTTATTAAGTGCAGAGGATGGAGTGAGAGTAAGAAGAGAATAAGAAGAAGGGAGTGCACTTAGATTGTAGGCTGTAAGAATAATCCATGCATGAAGTGATGAGGGCCTTCACTATGACATTGGCAGTCAGAGAAGAGAAGATGATTTTTTGTATTTGAAATACATCGCAAAGATGAAATTGACGCATCTTGGCAACATATTGGATGTGGGGAGTGGAGTGAAAAATAAAGAATCAAGGATTGTCACCTAAGTTTCAAGTCTGGAAAGATGGTGATGCCCTTGACAGTAATGGAAAAGTTTGAGAGGGAGTAGAAGTGTTTAGAAGGAAAATCAGAGTTCAGTTTGCCAAATTTAAAATGTCTACTGTACATGTTTGAGATATCTAAAAAGCAGTGTGAGATTTGATATTGAAAGTCAGCAGAGAAGTTAGGAAAGTATAGTTAAATTTAAGAATCACCAACATAAAGATGATAATTAAATCCATAGGAGTTGATAAAATCAGCAAATAAAGTAATAGAGAAAAAAGAGAAGAGGACCCAGGACAGAACCCTTGTGGGACACATACAATTACAGTATGTGACCTAGATGAGGATCCAGCAATCTCTCTAGGTCAAAGAACCACATAACAAGATGAAAGAATATGAGAGAAAGAAATCAACAGTGTCAAAGGCTGTAAAAAGTGAAGAAAAAATAAGAATTAAAAAAAGGCCATTGGAGTTGGCTCTTAAGTGATTATTGAGCAATTTTGTTGGAATGTTGAGGTTGGCAGATTAAATTTAAAAGGTTTAGAAGAAAATGAGAGGCAACTAGGTGGTACAGTGGATAGAGCACCAGCCCTGAAGTCAGGAAGACCTGAGTTCAAATTTGACCTCAGACACTTAACATTTCCTAGCTGTATGACCCTGGGCAAGTCACTTAACCCCAATTGCCTCAGGGGAAAAAAAGTGAAATATCTCCCTAATGGATATTGCTGCAAACATTTTAAATGAGATATTAGCAAAGAGATTACAGAAAATCATCCCCAGAATAATATACCATGACCAAGTAGGATTTATACCAGGAATGCAGGGGATGGTTCAATATTAGCAAAACTATTAGCATAATTGACTATATCAATAACCAAATTAACAAAAAACATATGATAATCTCAATAGATGCAGAAAAAGCATTTGATAAAATCCAACATCCATTCCTATTAAAAACACTAGAGAGTATAGGAATTAATGGACTTTTCCTTAAAATAGTCAGTAGCATCTATTTAAAACCATCAGCTAGCATCATATGTAATGGTGATAAACTGGAACTATTCCCAATAAGATCAGGGGTGAAACAAGGCTGCCCACTATCACCATTACTATTCAATATTGTATTAGAAATGCTAGCTTTGGCAGTAAGAGAAGAAAAAGAGATTAAAGGAATTAGAGTAGGTCATGAGGAAACCAAATTATCACTCTTTGCAGATGATATGATGGTCTACTTAGAGAACCCTAGAGAATCCACTCAAAAACTATTAGAATTAATCCACAACTTTAGCAAAGTTGCAGGATACAGAATAAATCCACATAAATCATCAGCATTTTTATACATTACCAACAAAATGCAACAGCAAGAGATACAAAGAGAAATTCCATTTAAAATAACTTTAAATAGTATAAAATATTTGGGAATATATCTACCAAGGGAAAGTCAGGATGTATATGAACAAAACTACAAAACACTCTCCACACAAATAAAGTCAGATCTAAACAATTGGAAAACTATCAAGTGCTCTTGGATAGGTCAAGCGAATATAATAAAGATGGCAATACTACCTAAACTAACCTATTTATTTAGTGCTATACCAATCAAACTCCCAAGAAATTATTTAACTGACCTAGAAAAAATAACAACAAAATTCATCTGGAAAAACAAAAGGTCAAGAATTTCAAGGGAATTAATGAAAAAAAATACAAATGAGGGTGGCCTAGCTGCACCAGATCTAAAACTATATTATAAAGCAGCGGTCACCAAAACCATTTGGTACTGGATAAGAAATAGAGTAGGGGATCAGTGGAATAGGTTAGGTTCACAGAACAAAATACTCAATGACAATTGTAATCTAGTGTTCGATAAACCCAAAGACCCCAGTTTTGGGGATAAAAACTCACTATTTGACAAAAACTGCTGGGATCATTGGAAACTAGTCTGGAAGAAATTAGGCATTGACCCACACCTAACACCATATACCAAGATAAGGTCAAAATGGATTCATGATCTAGGCATAAAGAATGATATTATAAACAAATTAGAACAATGTAGGACGGTTTACCTCTCAGACCTGTGGAGGGGGAAGGAATTTGTGACCAAAGAAGAACTAGAGATTATCATTAATCACAAAATAGATAAGTTTGACTATATCAAGTTAAAAAGTTTTTGTACAAACAAAATGAATGCAGACAAGATTAGAAGGGTAGCAGTAAACTGGGAAAATATTTTTACATCGAAAGGGTCTGATAAAGGCCTCATTTCTAAAATATATAGAGAATTGACTCAAATATATAAGAATTCAAGCCATTCTCCAATTAATAAATGGTCAAAAGATATGAACAATTTTCAGATGAAGAAATTGAAACTATTTCTAGTCACATGAATAGGTGCTCCAAATCACTATTGATCAGAGAAATGCAAATTGAGAGAACTCTAAGGTACCACTACACACCTGTCAGATTGGCTAAGATGACAGGAAAAGATAATGACGAATGTTGGAGGGGATGTGGGAAGGCTGGGACACTGATACATTGTTGGTGGAACTGTGAACAGATCCAAACATTCTGGAGAGCAATCTGGAACTATGCTCAAAAAGTTATCAAACTGTGCATACTATTTGACCCAGCAGTGTTTCTACTGGGCCTATATCCCAAAGAGATCTTAAAGGAGGGAAAGAGACCCACATGTGTAAAAATGTTTGTGATAGCCCTTTTTGTAGTGGCAAGAAACTGGAAACTGAAAGGATGCCCATTAATTGGAGAATGGCTGAATAAATTATGGTATATGAATGTCATGGAATATTATTGTTCAGTAAGAAACGACCAGCAGGATGATTTTAGCGAGGCCTGGAGAGACTTGCATGAGCTGATGCTGAGTGAAATCAACAGAACCAGGAGAACATCATACACATCAACAAGACTATACGATGATCAATTCTGATGGACATGGTTCTCTTCAACAATGATGTGATTCAAATCAGTTCCTATTGTTCAATGATGAAGATAAGTCATATACATCCAGAGAGAGGCCTGAGGGAACTGAATGTGGACCACAACATAGCAATTTAACACTTTCTATGAATATTTCCATGCATTTTATTTTCCTTCTTAGGTTTTTTTTTCTCTCTCTTTCTAGATCTGATGTTTCTTGTGCAGTAAGATAACTGTGTATGTATACATATATTGGATTTGTCATATAATTTAACATTTAGCATGTATTAGATTACCTGTCATCTGGGGTGGAGAGTGGGGGAAAGGAGGGGAAAAGCTTGGAACAAAAAAAAAAATTCTGCAAAGGTCAATGTAGAAAAATCACTTGTATGTTTTGTAAATAAAAAGCTTTTAATAAAAAAAAATAAAAAAGAGAAAAAGATTGAAGATGAGGAAGAAGAACAAGCAGAAGAAGAGAGAGGAGAACATGGGGCTGAGGGCCCAAGCAGAGATGATTTCATCTATGAGAAGAGGAGGCCCACTTCATCTTATGTGATCAAAGGAGGTGAAAAACTTTTAAAATATACAGAACTTCTGGATTGCAAAAAGAAATAAATTACTCGTAACAGATGACTTGTTTCTCAGAAAAAAAAAACATTCGTGTTAGGGGAGAGGTAGTCAAAATTTGTGTTGTTATTAAGAGAGAAGAGAAAGTTTGAAATAGCTGATAAGCATAAGGAATCGATCAAAAAAGAGTGAAGAAATATATCCTTCTATGTTTGGGTAATAGTGGATCCAGTCAATAGGGTTGTTGTATGACTTCTTTCAGGAGATTGTAGCAATTCAGAAATCAGAATAGAGAAAGCAAAGAATAAAGGTATTCTAATATTGAAGACTATCAGGATGAGAGTAGTGGAAGAACAAGGGGGTTGTAACAAAAAGATTGAGAACAGTGTATAGTTGAATTGGATACCTCCAAGATCAAGAATGTGAAAGAAAGAAAGAAAGTAATAAAAGGATAGGAGAGAGATACTAGATTCTGGGATAAAAAAAACCAAAATGTATTTAGTAGTAGTAAGAGGAAAGTAGTTCTGGAGATTATAATTAGAAGTTGTATTTTCATAGATCGTAGTTATATAGATAAAACAGTTTTGAGTGGTGAGGTCTAAGGTATAATCACCGCTCTGTAGAGTAGAGAAATAAAGACCATTGGGTTTGAGCTAATTAGTCTCTAAGCCTAATGGCAGAAATTAGAGTATAGAGGAATTCTGTGAGAAACATGCTGAATTCCTTTAAGAAAGGAGAGAAAATAACTTGAAGATGTAGATAAGGTAATATATAATCATTAAGCAAATATTTATTATTTACTATGTGTCAGACATTTTGTTAAAATTGTACAAATATGTATAGACAGATTATTATTCATCCTCCTTTTTTCAATGTGGTATCCCAAATTGTCTGATCTTCAAGAAAAATCACTGAAGCAGTCCTTGGCATATTAGTAAAGGTTCCTCAAGTCCCTTAGATATTCTGAGATTCCCTCTAGTCCCTAGGGACTTATTTTTATAGAGTTTGATATACATAGTCAGAAGAGACAAAGTAAAATATAAAATCTCATTTGTTGATAGACCTTGCTCTTGAAAGCTAAAAAGGATGTATTAGGGTAGCATGGGATGGGCAGATCCACTGACTATGTGATCATAAAATGGATGGGCTGCTTTTCATGTTGAGTAAGAAGAGATGGTATGGATAGTATAGAGATACAAAGAGAAATTGGGGGACTTTCCTTATCACACCAAAATTATACACTGGGTTTAGACACGAGTCAAATAGGTTGGATATATCTTTGTCAGAATTTTTGTGTTTAAGCTAATGAATTTACAGTCTGTGGTTCACAGTTCTGGGGTCTATTATACAGAACTTATAATCACTATTTCTATGGAATTATAGTTTGGAATAAAATAGGGGTCTAAATCAATAATTTCTGTCAATGATCAGTGACAGGGTAATATTCTACTTATGCATAAATTGGATTTAAGTAAGTCAAAGTTGCTCATTCTTGCATAGTCATCAAAATTCAATGGTAAGACAAAAGTCTGTCTGACTGGCAGTGGGCTGGAGATAAAATGAGTGACCTTTGTCGTTAATATTTGATAAACCTACTTCAGCTACCTTCATGTTGTTGGAACAAATTCTGCTGAGGGATTTACACACTTAGTGTAGACATCCGCCTAACTCATTGATGGAATTGAGGCCTGTTGGTGACCCTCAACCTTGTTTAACCTGAATGTCAAGACAATTTTACCAGGTTGTAGCTGCTGCACATGCTCCATTTTCTTGGAGTCACAGGTAAGAGCTAAGTGACAGGTAGACATCAAAGGTGGATGAACAATCCTGAAAAGCCTTGGGAAACCCTCATATCAGAGATGCTAGTCTTCCTTGAATGTCCCATATACCTCTATATCTGAATCTCAAAGGAGCAGCTAGCTGCTAAGTGATGGCATCTTAGTGAAGCTTTGGAAGTAGCAGTGGTTAGGAAGGAAAAAATCTGAACACTCTTTCCTAGATTATGTGACAAGTAGGGTGAGAAGAACTGAGCCACTAACTATTTATAAGGGATGATATCCATAAATACATATATAAATCTATATATGTGTATATGTATGTGTATATATATACATATATATATAAAATATGTATGCATGTATGTATGTGTATAAAAGAAAGCTAGCGTTCTCTGAGTTCTGAAAGATTGAAAAATGAGAACTTGATCTAGAATGAAAGTAAATTTAATAATAATAGAGCCAGGGTATACAGCTATATATGGGACCACATATCTGTGTTTGAATACAGGTGGCCAGGATGGGGAGTATATTATTCTATATTGCTATATAGCAAGAAAAAATTGATTCACCATTGGTTTTGTGAAGTAGTAAAAGGTGACACAATTTAGCTGTTTTTTTGAGGATAAAACTGAAGTCTTCAGTAAGAATTATCTTGTTCCATTCTCAAAAGTCATTATATGAAGGAACCATTTGACTTAGAAATATATTATACCCTCCACGTGAATACCTTTTTTTAATCCCTGAATTCAAGCACTTGTCTTTTCAGAAAATTTTCCCCCATTCTGAAGAGGACAATTCCAAAGTGAAGGTTAAAATATGTGTTAATGACATATTTAGCATGTATTGGACTACCTGCCATCTAGGGAAGGGGGTGAGGGGAAGGAGGGGAAAATTTGCAACAGAAAGTTTTGCAAGGGTAAATGTTGAAAAATTACCCATGCATATATTTTGTAAATAAAAAGCTTTAATAAAATTTTTAAAATGTTTTAATAAATGTGGTATCTTCAATGTGAAAAGCAAATTTTGAAAGGAGCTCACCCATGGAAACAGTCATCATTTAAGAATGAAGGCAAAGGAGCCAAGATGGCGGAGTGAAAAGGTGACTTTCTGCCTCTCCTCCGATCTTCTCTCAAATCAACAATAAAATAAGCCTCTGAACTGATCTTCAAGTCAACGAACTCAGAAATATTTGGGCACGGTTCTCTGGAGAACTTCATATCAGGTTAGTC